>LQNS02276866.1:10363062-10397697 GCA_001587735.2 Parhyale hawaiensis
TTAGCTTAAAAGCGAAATTACCCTGATCACACACCCCTAGTGGAAAATCCACAAGCAGTAGTAGAAGTATTCTCCTATTTTAAGCCTCCCTACTAACCGTGTACACCGTGATCCAAAGCGAGAAAGAAGAGACATGAAGAATATCAACAGAAACGTGAAACCCATGTCCGAATCACGCGCTTGGGAACAGCAAGTCGGGAAAGAAGAGGAAGAATAGAACAAAGCATAATCAGAAGGAGAATGAATTTCGAAGAAAAAACAAAGTGGGGCCCGAAAGACACGTCCCAAAGGATCCACAAGCACTGGTTTGTTCTTAAGATGCTATTATGCTAACTGGCTCAAAGTAGTGCACGGCTGCAGTTCATCACAGTTCATCAAGAGCTATGGCTCAGGACTGAAGGCTGTTATGCTTCATAGTTTTGGGGGAAAACATCCTTAAAACACGACGATATTTCGATCCTACAAACTTTATTTCTGTCTGCTCGAAACATTTCAATGAACTGTTGTTTTAATTTGCAATGTCCATATGCAAACCAGGATGCTGAAACACGCAAAATCAATGAATTCTCTAGAGAAGTGATAGCAGGTGTCAAATTGAAAGCTCTCGCCTCTGAATTTTTTTATATTATCTAGACTCTAGAGCATGACTTACGATTTTTGCAGAATGTCTCATATTGTGCTAGTATATCAATATTCAATAATTCATGAACACCGAAATTACACCTGAGTTAGTGCCTTTTGGTGCTCAGAAAAGAATAAAATTGAATTCATTTACTCGAGTATTTAAATACATTAATGTATTTAAGTATTTAGTATTTAAATACATTTTAAAAATGTAATTAGTATTTAGTATTTTATTACATTTTACAGATGTATTTAGTAATTAATATTTAAATACTTTAGTGTATTTGGTGCCCATCACTGAGCACGTGTAATCTTTCCAAAGGCCCTTAGGGTAGGGACAGAAAAATACAACCAATGTCTCTCTCATTGTTGTACACCTTATAAAACAAACAGAATCCTGCCACCACTCTCCTATGGGACAGATTCATCAGATCATTTTCAGCGTACAGCCTGCTGACTGAACTAATAAGTTGGTCTAGCAGATGCAAGGGATTGTCAGTAGCTGAAGCCCAGACCGGTGAGCAATACTCCAACATAGGCAGAAGATAAGCATAAAATCATCTGCGGACAACCTCATTGTCACCCAACACAGAATTCACTTTACACAGGAGCTCAATTTTACTGAAAGCACGTGATACTAGTCGCCTAATTTGCGGTTCAAAATTAAGCTTCTTGTCAAAGATAACACCAAGAATCTCCAAGGAGCTAGACTTCTGAAGCATAGCTTCATTTATCTTCAGTAGCGGATGCTGCGTACTGACTGACAATCATAGACTTGGTCTTACCGGCATGCAGCCTCATACTCCAGTAGTGGCACCATGCACATATAAGCCACACGGTACTATTGAGAGACCGGGACACAGCGTTACGGATGCTTGGGTCAGGTATCATTGCTATCAAAGTGGAATCGTCGGCATAATTGATCATCGTGTTCTCTAACGAAACGAGCATATCACTCGTATAAAAAATGAACAGCAGCAGGGCAAGTACGATACCCTGAGGGATGCCAGACTCCACCGCGACTGGGGCACTCAAAAAACCATAAACCGATACACTCTGCGTTCGCTCAGAAATAAAATCACATGAGAATGAAGAATGAAAGATTATCACTATACATGAAAGTATTCAGATACAAATTATTTTCCAATATTCACTGAAAAAAAAACAGCAAATCACCAAAATCGAGAGTAGATATAGAAAATATTTTTAATCTGAAAACGCAATCCTAATAAAATTGGGGACCATCTCTTTTCACTATCAGCTTTGTAAGCGATTGGGCAATGAAAACTTAACTCTGTAAACAGCGTCTCCAATTTCCAATGAATTTTATTTCTTATTTTTTCTTATTTCTGTGTGGTTAAATAAAAACAGTCTTGCTGCCTCCGGTATTCGACTAAGATGCCCTTGGAAGTGTAATTTATCTAAGTTCCCATCTTCAGGCCGTCGCCAGTGTCTGGGGGAGCCCCTGGCGAAGATGGAGCTCCTCATCATAGGGGCGTCGGTGCTGCAGGCCTTCACCATCTCGCCACCAGAGGGCGTCACCCTCACCACCGAGCACGATCTTCCTGAGAATGAGCTAACAGCGGTATATCTAGCTAAATCTTACTCTGTCGTGATGAAGAAAAGAATCTGAAAAAGCTGGTACCACAGAAAAACTACACTATAGTAAAACTAGAACGCCTCGTGGCGTAAGACCATCACCCGAGGTGGGAGCAAATTTCATCATCATCATTTTTTATGGCCAGCTAATCCTAGTATTCTGGCATAAGACAGATCGAGGACAGCCCACAAGACTCCCTGCAAAAAATCATAAACCCAGCTCAAACCCTTCAACCTGTTTTTGGGTTGAGAACATATTTTATCGCAGTCATTTTTTATTGCCAGCGAATCCCAGTTTTTGGCATGGGTCACATCGAAGGCAACCCATCAGACTCCCTGCAAAAAATCATGAACATAGCTCAACTCCTTCGACCACTTATTGGGTGGAGAGACAAATATATATTTTCTTGATGTGGCATCAATGTAGATGTCGATTAGAAGCAGTTGAAGAAATTTTGGTACCCACGACGCTCGTTTCGCTGTTCTCCAGCTCATCAGGTGGGAGGGTCAAAGTTGGTAAATTTAGTTCTTGAAATCTTGCGAAATTTAGAGAGGTTACCATAGGAAGGTGTAACTATGATACCGGCTGNCGACGCGCGTTTCGCTGTTCTCCAGCTCATCAGGTGGGAGGGTCAAAGTTGGTAAATTTAGTTCTTGAAATCTTGCGAAATTTAGAGAGGTTACCATAGGAAGGTGTAACTATGATGCCGGCTGTTCCAAAAGTATAAATGAAATTTTCAATCAAGCAAATGTTTCATCAACTTTCAACGCAGCGGACTGTAGTTGAAAGTTGACAAAACATACATTTGCTTGATTAGAAATTTCATTTATACTATTGGAACAGCCGGTATCATGCTCTCAGCTTGCTCTAGTTTGGATATACGCTGATCAACATTAAAAGCATTGAGACTGATGGTGGTCTGTATATTTAGCGATTAAATAAATCACTGAAGTAACCCTGCTTCTTACGTTTTCTTGGGACTATACTGTTTAGAATGAGTGCACAGACATCAGCATCGTAGAGTTTTTGTGCTATTGCACAAGCAATATTTCCTAACATATTCGGACCTTCAGGCATTGCTAGTATAGGTGCAGAGAGTGCTCCTCATAATTGCTGAAATTTTACTGATGCCACAATAAGTTATGTTCAATAATGCGTATTTTGTACACAGGCACGGCAAGTTGCCGAAACGTCGTTCATTATGCTTTTTTTTTTGCATACCTACGGTCTGACATTCAAGCTAAACTTGTAATGAAAACCCGCCTATGAATAAATACTGTAGGCATTTGCACCACGGTTTTAATCTGTTCCTTCACAAATTAATGTTTTTTAAGTATTTGTATTTTAATTAAGTAGGGCTCTCTAACAAATTTTCGGAAAGTCAGCCTAAAAATGCCTAACGTGCTTAAATCTATAACGGCTTCTGTCTCCAGCAACTGCTGTTTTTAATGCATGCGTCTCTGCCGCTGTGACAGTTACCTCTACTTGTAAATATATCAGGGCTCAGATTTAGAAACATTTCGTTATAGTATTTTCTGCTTTGTAACCTACTACATATCTGCATTCTAAAAAAAAAAGAAATATTAATCCCACTCTTTCAAAAAATGAATGCTATAACTATGAAGGTAATGCACAAGCCCATGTACGCCCCCCCCCCCTCCCCCCAATGAGACGGCTCGTGGCATGCCTCTTGGTTCACACACTTTTATGCCGGGGCCACACTTGGCATTTACACCAAGGAGCTTCAATGCTCTATTAGAACCTCCTTGATTTACACCAACAACTTCATGTGAGGATACTAGACTCGGTATCTATGCTACCACTTTCAAATACTGAATGTATCGAAACGACCCCCGAATTGTGCATCCTATAGCGCCTTGTTGGACGTAGAAATGCGTATGTGTGTGTGTGTATTTTTTTTTAACTAGGTGTTCTTAGGGATCGCAGTAGGCCTAGTTGATTCAATATGAACATGTAGCTATCTTTTATGACTATGAGCTCAGTAAACTCCGTTATCTCTCCCAGTATGAGGTACTCAGTGTTAGGTGTGCGATAACCTTGTAAATGTCATAGACTATTGGATAATTTTTCAAACGAGTAGGAGCAAAAAACACGTTGCCCATACTAGACGTCAGAATCCGGGGAAGCGAAAATTGACTTAAGGACACGTTCGACTGGGCAGCAAAATCAAGCCTTTGAGGCTTGACTTATCAGAATCTTCAGACAGGTGCCCTGGCTTTGACCTGTTGATTTATGTTACTGGCGTTGACTCATAATCAGTTACCTGTGTGATTTCCTCGAACTCAATCTTACTCTGCAAACGATTCAAATTGACGAAGCTAAAATTAACGTCTGTAAATCCGAACAAGTCGAGTGGGCTTCGCTCAGATCGAATTTGATGACTCAATGGAACGTGGCTTGAAAGTTAGGCTCTAGGTTAGACTGGAGTTCTTTATACCATATAATAAGCATAACTATTGAAAAATATTTGCAAGTAACCTGTTTGTACCAAATAATGATGCTAATTTCATTTCAAAAAAGCATAGTTTTATTGAACAATATTTTTATATTCAGAAAGCGTATAACCTTAGTGGATATGATTTTCCTATTCGGAAAGCGCGTCTAATTACTGCAGTGTTTGTAAGTTTCAGTAATGAAATTTATATTTTATTCCTTTAACTGAACGTTTTAAGTTCTAACTTAAAATAAATCAATTTCGGTTAATGCTACTTTTAACTTCAACTCACTTTTTTCATTTTTGTTTACTTATATAGGTGAAATAAGCGATTTTACGACTTGTATCAATAATAACGTTTTTGGGGCAGATGCTTGTTTTCGAGATACCTCTTTGAATTTGAAGTTCTATTTTTCCCCTATCGTATACTGAAGGAAAAAAATTTCAAGGTACCTTCAGGTACTTTTTGCAAAAGGGGCAACAGCAATATTGACAATGAAAGTATTTGTTTAGTAATTAACCTAACCTCACTTAACCGAGCAGAACCTAGGTTAGTTTAGGCTCCTGTGGGACGGCCGGTTATTTTTCCCCGTAGAAAAACAATAGGAACTTCAAAGTCAATGAAAAAATCAAAAAATAAGCATCTGCCCCAAAAACGTCGTTCACGAAAAAGTCTAAAAATGGCTCATATCACCTAGTTAAGTAAACAAAAATGAAAAAAATGACAGTTAAAAGCAACATTCACCACAAAATCAAGTGAGAAGTGTTAAAAAATAAAATAAACTTCAAATTAAAGTAAGTCAAGGCCAAATTAAAACAAATCAATTTAACATAAGTATTACTTTAATTTGACCATGACTTATGAAATTTGAACTTGATTTATGTTAATTTGAATATAAAAAGGTGTAAATAACTTAGCCTGGTTCTGGTCTAGTCGCATCTGGGCACTGCGAGCACTTTCGATTGGGCGTGAATTGTAAAGTTTCAAGGTTTGACTCATGGCTTAACAACGTTACTTAAACATCAGTCATTTGGAAGGCAAGCAACTTCCGCCTAAATTGAGTCAGAAGTCCGCCGGTAAATTACCTTATGTTTATGAGAATAACAATTATCACCGAAACTCTGGTTACAGATTTAGAAAGACAGCTTTTACTGATAGATGTTCCGGCCGGAAGGTCGCTAATAATTTTGGCTGTCACTCAAAAAGCAATGCTGGTAAACAAGGAAATTTTGTACGGAGTCATAAATGATCTTTTAAGTTCTTTATCTGAGAGCTTCTGACCTGAAAAACGGTGGCTACATCCGCCCAAACATGAACTCGCATGATGCAAAGAATGTGTCTATACATTTGAATGTTAAGGCTAACACATTGGAATGTTGTATGTGCGACACGTATATATAACACCTGCATGACCGTGCTCAGACATGTTCGAACGTCAAAGGTGCTACCGGAAATGACACTTGGCCGCGCCATATAATATACAGAATATCTAAGTTTTTAGGTAGACTGCTGAATTTCCATTTGAGAAGCCCTCTTAGGAATAAAAAGAACAGGATACAACGGTTTTTTTTTCTGAAGTCATTCAAGAGCTTAAGTCATTTAAGAACTCGACTCCTTCAAGAGCTCGAATCATTCAAGAGCTTGAATCATTCAAGAATTCGAGTCCTTCAAGAGCCCAAGTCCATCAGGAGTTCGAATCATTCATGAGCTCGAGTCAATCAAGTGACTGAATCCTTCAAGAGGTCGAGAACTTCAAGAGCCCAAGTCTTTCAAGAGCTCGAGTCATTCAAGAGCTTAGTTTATTCAAGAGCTCGAGTCCTTCAAGAGCTCAAGTCCTTTAAGAGCTCAAGTCCTTGAAACGCTCAAGTCTTTGAAAAGCTGGAGTCCTTCAAGAGCTCGAGTTCTTCAAGAGCACGAGCTATTGAAGAGCTTGAGTCATTCAAGAACCGCCTACATTACACTAGGCCGGCGAGGTTCAGTATCAGTGACGACTCTTTAACTAATTAGCGATTAGTCCACAAAGCACGAGCTATTGGCTAAGGCTATTACGTGGGAGATGTGCGGCTCTGTTGCGCAGTTCACGGCAGTATAACAAGCCGTGGATGATTCACGAGGATTTCATATTTTCAGAGCATCTGAACCTAGTCTTCTAGATCTTGGCGGAGGTGAAGTTACACTGACTTTCGCTCACAGAACTCTGTTCCACTTAGTTTCGTTTACAGATTAATATGTATTTCGTAGGCCTTTTAACTAAAGTCCACTGAGTGTGCCTTTGTTTGTCGCGGGGTGGGGGTGGGGGGGGTCCCGACTTTCGTCGGTTTCAGTTGTTACTGATTATTCAAAGATACAAATGCATGATTAGCCTTATATCAAGTGTCTGGTGGATCAGAGATCAGATCATGGAACTGTTATTTGCTATGTAATGATGCTGTCAAACAATCACTAGTCTTCCAAAAACGTATTCGAAATATAACGAAAACCAGCGTGAGTTTGGATACGTATCTAACTTTATATCCCACTAGATAGATAATGATACACACCGGGACTCACTGATAAATCTGTACAAATTTTAAACGGTGGCAACACCGATTGCAGTCTAAAGATGGCTACAATAACCTGATTAATAGATTTTGACTGTGGGGAGGACTCGAAACAGACGTAACGATCGCTATATTGCCTCTTCTAATACTGAAGCTCATCCTGTAATTACTACAAGAAAACTAGCTAGCATCATAAATTTGAGCGTTTTTCCAAGTGAAAGTGATATCCTTACTCTTTTTTTTTCACAAGAAACGAAAAAGTGAATGCTCAATCTTTGGAACAGAAATCAGCACATGGGTGAAGTTCAACGCTTGAAATAAAACGCGAAAAACTGTTGACTCACAAAAGAGGTTTGAAACCCAATTCTGGAGGAAAGACCTTTGGCCTCCAAACTCCCCTGATTTAAACCCGTAACATCATCATTTCTGTTGGCCAAAGCATGTGTTAATCCAAACAAGTTTCTTACGGTCCCCAAAAAGAATATCAATAAGGGGCTTGGAGTCATTGTAAAAATTAAAAGTTATTGGCGCTGTTCCAAATTTTCAAAGATGTATAGAAGCCGTCATCGTTGTTAAATATGGTGATATTGAATCGAACTCGTGTTCTTATAGTTTCTTAAATAAACTGTACAAGTTTTAAATACCTGTGTAATTTTTTCCTCGAGTTTTTAACGTTTAAGTATAGGAGAAAAATTTTGAACGCATTTATCTGTAAGAACCGGTAGTTTGTTTCTTTCTTGTCTCTCCTTCCTCATATGAAGCATGAGACGGTAGGAAATTCGTGGGAGCCATTGATGAGGAAAAATCATCGAATTATTTTTTTTGGTGAAATTTCTTCCTTTCATTATACAGCCTTTCATTCTAGCAAGAAAGTTCGATACTATTATCGACAACAACTAAGCAAAGAGACAGAAATTCTTCGGCACTGGGATAATGCAGCACGAACTAAAGAACGTGGTTTTCTTATTTGAGTCGAGTACGGTCAGTGGAGTTGATTTTACCTTTACTGATGGTCGACGATGAAACAGGACTCTGGTCATTCTCATTTACTTCGGCAACTGCTCTGCACTGTTAAAATTTGATAGAAGATAATATAACTGAACAACAAACTATGAAGCGTCTTGCCTTCTGTACAGAATAATTGTTATCTGCTGAAATAATTCCTAATCTACTATATAATAATTCACGTCGTGTTTTTATTTATTTATTTATTTATTTATTTATATATTTTTATATCTTTCCTGTCACGCTCTATGGGAATAAGATAGGAGAAAGTTCAGATTTCAAAATGTAAAAAAAAGTGGGGTACCTTGCAATTTTTTTTCGGCGAAAAAAAAAGTTGGTTACCTTGCAATCTTTTTCTACAGTATTAGATAGGGGGAAAATACAACTAATAAGATAGGAGAAAATTCAGATTTCAAAAGGCGGAAAAAAAGGTTGAGTAACTGGGAATCTTTTTCTTCAGTATTAGATAGGGGAAAAATGAGGAAGCCCAAAAGACGGCGAGGGTTTTGGTGAAGTGTTAATGACGGCATGGGCCACTAGTCAATTAATATCTCGAGTCATACAAGAGCTTGCCTTCTACAGATACATGAGTGGCGAGGCACTTTATCTGTGAAGATTCTATAGCTGATTAGTTAGTTCGCTCAGTAACAGTGGTGGAAGTGGTGCTAATGAATATTTTTGGCGTGAAATTAGTGTAAATGAATCTTATTCTGCGTGAAAGTCGTGCAAATGAATAAAGTTTGGCGTGGAAGTGATACAAATGAATAATGTGCGGCGTGGGAACGGTGTACAGCACTGCTGCTTTGTCATGGAAGTTGTGTAAATGAATATTGTTTGTCGTGAAATGGTGTGCATCATTAATATTGCTTTCTCGTGTATACCACATAATTTCCGTAAGCAACAGTTGCTGCTGCAGATACACATGTAGTTTCATGTCAAGTAAATGGTGGTTGTACAGACCAAAGATGTGTTATTTCACTAACTCTTTGAATGCGAAAAATGGGGCCCAAAATAAGAAACTGCTTAATGAGTGAAGAGGCTAATAGTTTGAAATTAAATTAACTACTTGAGGAGTGGAGTACCGAAATTGGTCACTACCTGCTTAGCGATAAAGATCGAAATCAAAACAGTATAATAAATGTCATTGTATATTAATTTTTTATATATACTATATAGTCAGTAATATATAAATACTGCAGTCTTCCCTCCGTCATGAGGCCTTAGACATGCGGAAATTTGGTCCTCGAACTAACAAACGTCAATGCCAATAGAAAGTATCGGCTAGAATCCATGATCCGTAAGAAGAAAATTAGTATCCAGGAGCATAGGCCCGTTTGTTCAAATGACTCTTGGTGCAGTGAAGGCAGATGACACATGCTTCCACGAGTCTTGGCTTAAAGGGAAGCGTCTAGCTGAAAATGATGATTCTTTTATATTTCTTCTTGTTTTTAAGACAGCATCTATGCATCATACAAACACTCAGACAAAGTGTTCGACAGCCAGAGCAACCCTAAGTGGATAGAACAGGGGGCTGGGTCGGGTGGGGGGGGGCTTTTTTAAAAGTCCAGTTTTTTACTTTAAGAACTTCTTTATTATTCACCCGATCTTCATGAAACTTGGTACAGATATATAAAATCGGAAAAAAGTAGATTAGGCTCGTGTACTTTGTCCTAATTTCGGCATAGAAAACGAGTTGTTGAAAAAAACGGAAAAACCGTTTTTCCGTTTTCTTTCAACAACTTGAAATTAGGAAAAAGTGCAGGAGTGTAACCCACATTCTTTTTGGATTTTACATGTCTCTGCCAAATTTTATTCAAATCGTTACATAAATGAAATATCAAATTTTGAACCTTCTGACGGGAAATTTTTTAGATAAAATTCACAAATACAAATTATTATTATTTTTTTATGTACCGATTTGAACGAAACTTGGCACAGATATGCAAAACCGGAAAACAATGTGGGTTAGACTCATGTAATTTTCCCAATTTCTGCATAGAAAACAAGTAACTGAAAGAAAACGTGAAAACCGGTTTCTTTCAATAACTCGATCGTTTTCTACACCAAAAATGCGGAAAAGTAGAGGATTTTAACCAACATTCTTTTCCAATATTGCATATGTGTATCAAGTTTCATTCAGATCGGAGCAAAAATAGAGTATCAGAATTTGAACCATATGACGGGAAATTTCTGCTGGTGAAATTAGAGAATACGACGGGAAAAAAAAGTTTTCATTAATGTACCGATTGAATGAAACTTGCAACAGATATGTAAAATCGAAAATAAATGTGGGTTAGACTCTAGTGCTTTTTCCCATTCTCCCTATAAAAATGATTTATTCGAAGAAAACGGAAAAATCTTTTATCCATGTTTTTCCAAATATTTCTATTTTCGCTTCATGAACACAGTTTAAATCCCTATAACTTCTACAGTGTTTACTCGATTTTTGCCATTCAAGTCTCAGAATAAAGGAGAATTTATCTCTTACCTCGTAGTTCATCCATAATTTGAACATTTGTTCTCAAAATTTTTGTACTTAATTGTTTTAAATATCGCGCACAAAAACAAGGAATGAAAAATTGTATGTATTTTTGAAATTAGGAATAAATAAAGGAAAAGCGATGCATCTCTGTCTTCTACTTGCGTCGATAATGTTTAGAACCAAATACAGATAAAATCTAACAAAAACTTTCGTAGGTCTGATGAAAACAAATTTTTCCCCCAAAAAAACTCAAATAAAAACTCTATGTAACTTCCAAAATATCAAAACATTCAAACAAAAAAATCATACGAGCAAACTAGTTTTAGAATCATGTTTAACATACAGTACCAGACTTGCAGATAAATTGGACCGTAAATAAAAATGTTCCCCAAAAAAACTTGGCGCTCCCCTTAACATGATGTGGTGAATTTCATGCAGGCTTCCTCTTTCTAGAAAGCTTTATTCTTTCCATTCGTGATCCTTCCCGTCATCTTTAAAGGAATATTGGTTCAGCGTAGCTAGAATTAAATTTAATAAAATGCTTGAAACAAACTTGTGATACAAAATGTTCGGTTGCAGCTAGGCAGACGTACTCTTCGATAATTTATCTACGACTGAGAGAGAATGTACATTTATTTCAGTCGAAGTTACTTCGATAAATTTTTGTTAAATTAATTGAGAGGGAAAACAAATGTTAAGTCACGTTGACGGGACACCTGAATTAGGAACTAGGAAACGCACATGCACTGCTTCTTGTAGCAGATAAATGCCCAGTAAGGACCAGAGGAGTATACCTCTGCAGTAGATCACAGTTTATCCGAGCACTGGCATCATACATGTAGATACTAGCAGAGTGGATCGAGTGGCTGGCAGTAGACGGACCAACGCGTCCATTCCCAGGGAGTAACCGAAACCCACACTCCGGCACTCTAGGAGCTACGGCTGTTATGTCAAAACAAAAACATTTAGATGTCTGAGCCAACAGTTTCAGTCAACGAGTGATTGGCTGAGAGAGCACAAATAGTTGTAGAAAACTTGCAGGGGCTCACAGACTTTAAGGTAAATAGGGTATGAATGATATAGGAACAACGCAGCTTATAAATAGTTTGTTTTTGAGAGTTGGCGAGTCCAATCCTGGAGGAGCAGTTAGTTGTTGTGGCGGGCGGTGATCACATGGTTCGTTTGCACGATTATTCAACGTGTTGACAGGCTCTGCTTCGTCCACTACCGACAAAAATGTTCAATTCGTTCAACAAGCCAACTGCTAGCTTAACGTTTTCTTCGATCTTCGTTTTTGAGTTTTGCTCCGTTATTTCATATCCGATCATCTACATCTCAGTCAAAAAGTCCCGTTGTTGGGAAGTCGCTGAAAACATTGAAACACTTGAATGTTTCTATTAGTTGACCTTGAATCATCTTTGTTCTTGAGAGATAAGTTCAAGTTCCTGAAACGAACGCTCGTATGACTTGGTACATAGCTAACGTATCAATTTTGTTGTATGGGTCGAAATTTTTCATTTGATATATATCTTTGCAGTAATGCTGCGACCAATAGAGAATTACAAATTCTAAGTGTGGGCGCACTAGTGCTTTGTATAAAGGAAGCACAACTCGCAGAAATAAAATAGATTATAAACGTAAATTTACTGCAATTTACTGCAATATAATTATCCTCTAAAATGGTATAAATGTATACTCACTTAAATGATGGTGTAGAACTATATTCAGCATATGAATGGTGTATATCTGGATTTACTGTAGGAATATTATAGATCTAGATTCACTCTAAATACTTATTTAGTGCTTCTAACAAATATTGTTCTCTTATTATTGTACATCTGTGACACGCAGAAAGCGCGCGTCAAACAAGACTTCCGGTGCTGCATGTAAACCGCATAATACGGAACCAGTACACAGTTCATGCCTCATTAATTCGAAAAAGGCACAGATCTACGAGAGACGATGGTGTCGGGGTGGCTGTGGCTCACATTAGGTCTCCTGTTGCTGTATTGGCTCCTCAAGGAACGGAGGCCTCGTGGCAACTACCCGCCTGGTGAGTTGGTCAGGATTCGTGTTAACGGCAAACTTTTAAAAGCTCTTGGAATAGATAAGTTCAAATCCAAACTCAAGTTGTAAAAATATCGCAGAAATCAGAGTAATTCTCTATTAAATAGGTTGCACACTTACATCGAACGAAAGTAGTTTTAACTCTGCATCGATGATTACAGTCCGCGGAGGATCTACATTGATGCCTCGTTTTCAGCTCGTAAAGGTAAAGTCAACCACACCCTCACCTGGGAAACCCACATGCACTGGTTTGTGCTGCGGGTATAGGCCCACTGGCCCCAGATGAGCAAGTGTAGTCGCAGTCGCCAATTTGACGGAAGGAACAAATAACCCGAGACCCCCACCCCTCTCATCTCTGAGGAAAGCAGTTCCGCCACGGCGCCGAGCATGCGCACACAACTGCCGAGTCAGCACACCAAGATCTGCAAAGAGCTCGTGTGCCTCACGGGGCATCGAACGAGCGATACAAGGTGTTAGAGCTGAGAACGGAAGCATGCAGCTACCGTGGCGGCATGTAGGTGTTTCTATCATTCGCACCCAGGGCTGCCAGAACTTGGGTTTTAGCCCAAGATCTTGGTTTTCACCTCATGTCTTGGGTTCTATGCTGACAATGCCTGGGATTGAACAGTTCATGAAAATAGGGAAGCAAACTTGTATTTCATTGCATTTTTGTTGTGCCACATCCAGTCCACGGAAATGGGACTTGGTGGGTCCCGGACTGGGAGGCCTCTACGTCTTCAAAACGTCGGTTTTAGTTAAACTTATTAAGCCACGTAGCCGCCACTGCATTAGAAGCACTCTTCTGTAATCTACTTTACAGATAATGAAGAGTTCAAAATGTTTGCTTGGCATAAAGTGCTGCTGCCACAGATTGTAAAACATCCCCCTACTGACCTGTTCATTGATGACGTCATCTATGATAATTTTTGAAGTCCAAAAAGTCAATCGTCTGCCGCGCAGTGTTGGGCGACTCCTGCTATTGGCAGAAGTGACAGAAGATGACGTCAAAAGCGAGCAGATCGATCCATAAGTTACTGTATTATACGCTGTCTGGGAGTGTGCTCCGTTCATGCTGTTTATCCAAGAGGTGGGCAGCCATGGCAACTTGCGGCCAGAGTAGGAGTGCAAAGAAGGCCGCAGATTTGAGACCCCCGGCCTTGTTGCGCTGGCAGTGTGGTCATACGTAGGAGCTCGCAGACGCACACACCTTCGCGCATTTGCATGAACACAACACGCACTTGGCTACGCGATCGTCTGATTTTCACTCGGCATACGCAGTGCTTACGTTATCTCATTAGCGGATAGGAGGCGGTCGTAATGGACGGTGTTATGGATCATCCAACAATATTCTATATTATTTATATGGGCGATGCAGTCACCGAAGTAATAATAATAATAATAATAATAAGCTCATTTACTTCTCATATTGAGACTGTGTCCAACAAGGTTAGGACACAGTATACTGAGGTTTTCATGCTTAGTACTAACATAAGTATAATACTAAAAAGTAAAATAAGAGACAATTGGCATTAAATTTGCAGTGATCCACTAGTGCAATGCTAGCAATGTAAGTAAGCCACTTGCAAGGCGGAGGCTCCAGATATGAGCACTCCAACCAGACTTGACTGCCATTGCTCTGTAGACTACTGTGAACATCAGTTTACGGCTATTACATACAGTATACTGCCAGTAAAAGAAGGCTTTCGTATATGCTTACTTGCTTATGGAAGTCCGTCGGCAACCGACGATGACGCTTCTCCAGGCGTCAGTCCAGTCTCCTTCGATCTGATGTGTTCGGAAGTGACTGTAGAAACTAATCCTGGAACCGCAGTGATGACCACACACATGGCAGACATGCTGCTCATTCTGCTGCTGCCTGCCACCTCGCATGTGGCGGCGTTCACGCCGGGCCTCGGCTGCAGCGTTGTAGCTATCGACGATGACTCTCCGACTCTCCAAAGCTCCCTGTCGAACGAGAGCTCCTAAAACCTAGAAAGATCCACACCGAAACTCTTCATACTGCTCTTCGTTACATCCTTGTAGCTCTTCCTTTGTCTTCCCACCGTACGCCGACCCTGCTGCAGTTCCCGTACAACACACAACGAGGCAGGCGATCCGGAGGCATCCGAAGAACATGACCAGTCCGGAAGAATTGCTTCCAGAGGATCAGCACCCGCCCTACGCCTGACCTTAGTGTGAGGCATTCTATGCCACCACTTTAGTCCCAGTATGCGCATCAGGCACAGAGTATGGAAAGCTTCCAGCAGCTTCACCTACTTCCGGTGTAGAACCCAAGTTTTAGAACCATAGAGAAGAGTTGAGACGCAAGCGGCCATGTTTACTGCTACCCTGGTTCCGATGGAGATGTCAGCATTATGAAAAGCCCTTTGAGACAGCCGCCCAAACGCACCTGCTGCTTTGCCAAAACGTCGTTGGATTTCGTAGTCCATACGACAGGAGCTCCACAAGTTTGATCCCAGGTAAATAAAATTTTCTACAACCTTGAGTGGACCGTCACCGACAGCAACGCGCAGCAACATAGCCACTCCGCCTCGAACCCGTTGCACCAAGACATCGGTTTTGTCGGCATTTATGACAATGCCCGCATCCGTGTAAGCAACAGCAACGTAGGGCATCCAGACAGCGCTGCAGTCCGTCCCGCGAGAGAGACATCAATGCCATATCGTCGGCATACTGGAGTACAGACAGAGAGAGATGGGATACTTTGCTTTGAGCATGAAGTCGTCGTAGATTGGAGAGACTCCCATCGAGACAGTTCTTTATCTGAACTCCATCTCGAGGCGCCACCTGCTGATCCACAACGAAGCCGGTCACTGCCACTAATAGGTTAAAAATTAACTGGCGCCAGAACGCAACCCACCTGACACCAACGGCCACCAGGAAACTGCCAGACACGTCCTCGCCAAAAACCGCTCGCACCGTCATTTCAACATGCAGAGCTCTCACAGGAAGCGTTGTGGACAGCAAAACTTACGGAGCACTTGTCAGAGCAGGGGACGGTCGACCGTGCCAAACGCCTTAGCAATGTCCACGAACTCCACATGCAGATCTTGATGCTGCTCTCTCGTTCTTCCTGGATTTGGCGTCCACAAAATATCATGTCCACCGTGCCACGGTCTTTGTGAAATCCACATTGGGAATCGGGAAGAACATTGTCAGAGACACTCCTTATTAATCTCATCAGCAGCACCTTAGCAAAGATCTTGTCGGCAATGGAGAGCAGGGAAATCCCTCTGCTGTTACCATAATTGGTGCGATCGCCCTTATTTTTGTATATGGATATAATATTGGCATCTTTCCACTGTTGCGGCACCTCCCCAACACGCCACGCCCCTAGAGCAAAAAAGTGCAGCAGCCGCAGAGCAGGCTCCCCACCATACTTGAACAGCTCTCCTGGGAGGCTATCAGGGCCGACCACCTTACCATCTTTCAGGCTGCGCATGGCTGCCCCTTTATTTTTTCAAGGCTAGGGGGCTCATCCAGCTCCACGGCAGGCGGAAGTTCAGGATCAAGGCCCAAAAAATTATCATTGAAAGGATGCACTATATTGAGGAGCATCCTGTAATGATGCTGCATCTTGGAAGAATTTTCTCCCCCAGCGCAGAAGAGACTACGCTGTCGCACACCAGGACTCCGTCAGATCACCATCGCAGCCAGAAAGATCTACTATTGCTCTCTGGAAATCGCAACGCACCGCAATTATCCGTAAGCTGCTCACTTACTGTATATCCTCCTCTGCACAGGTTGGCAGCGCTGAGGAGGACGGGCTCGCAGATTCAATTGAGTGCGGACTAGCCGGTAGAAAGTGTCACAACTGCTCCACGCATTGCTCTGGTTCACACCACGTCTTTTGAAAGCAATCATTTCTAACTTTAGATTGTAGTCCATTGGGACCCCCAAGCGTCATACTTGATTTGGTTCTTTGATTATTCAAGTGTAAATGTTTTACCATTATGACAGGCCACTACAATTTTTCTTTGTTTTCTGTAAAGTGCGTCAAGTGGAACACTGCACAACAAATGCTACTTCTCTCTCTATGTTAGTATAAAGTGTTATTTGTATGTTAGTCTTAAGCATGAACACCTCTAAAATATATTATGGACCCAGCATCCATATGAGAAATATATTATTTTGTTTGTTTGTAGGTTGTTTGAGGTCAGTTTGCCTCATAAGTACGTAATCAATGAGATACCAGTGGCGGGATCGTGGTTGCTGCCATGTGCCCTTGAACACATCACGCATTTGAAACATTGTGTTCGTTACGTGCCCTTGAACGCATCACGCATTTGAAACATTGTGTTCGTTACGGCAAGCTCAAACTCCGAACACATTGAGAGAAGTCGAAGTCCATTACCATAGCACTTGTCAATGCCGTGACTACCGATGACCTTCGGCCACAATTGGTGTTGTTCCCCGACACGAGCATTAAAATCTCCCAGCACGATGGCATTATCACCCCGTGGGACCCCCCGAAGCTGCTCTATACCAACCAACCCCAAAAGAGTAAGTACGGCTGCAGTCGACCGTGGGTCATTAAGAACTATGACGCCATCAACGGAAGGTTCTATGACCAGTGCTCTCTGTCCTTCCCGATTCCTGACAAGGCAAGTGCTCCCGCTTAAGCTGTCCATTTCCAGCAACTGCCGACTAAGCACACCAAGTGGCACAAAGAACGCTTACCTGACTTGGTACCGATCCCGTGACCCTCAGTGCCATCAGCCGAACACACAAGGCTGCTGTTACTGTGACTGTAACACTGTATTCGAGTTTCTGCCCTTTTATTATAGTTGAACTCCATCTGCAGGACCCAAAGGGATGCCCATCATCGGCAGTCTGCCTGACAAGAATGAGTCTCTTCAGAGCGTCATGGAAAAACTGCAGAAGCACTATGGAGATATCTTCCTGTGAGTATTTGCTATTTACGCAATTTTCTCGCCTTTTCCTGCCCATTTGCAAGTTCGATCATGGTCACTGCCACTCACCATCACTGGAAAGTAAATCCATTTTGATACAGAAAGGTAAAGAGTGGATCCAACAGAGATCCTGCACAGTAGATCTATTGTGGTACTTAAGTACCTCCGCCAAGGAGGCTATGATCTCGTCGGGTCTGTTATACTGTTTGTCTCTCTGTCTGTCACCCACATAACTCAAAAAGTTATAGACGGATTTTGACGAAATTAACAGGGATTTTTTAGTATGATAGGAGAGATATATAATTAACTATTGGTGAAGATCCGTTGATCCTTTGGTTGTTTGTTTGCCTCATTTTTCCTAGCGCTGTAACTCGAAAAGTTATGGACAGTTTTTTATTAAATTTACACGAGTTGATAGGTATATCACGATAAGTGACCAAATTTGGTGATGCTCTGTTCGTTCGTTAGTTAGTCACTGTTTTTAATTTTATCCCTGTTAGCACAATCACTCGTAAAGATAAGAATCTTTATGAAATTCACATTAATTGTTGGTAATATTAAAAGACATGAATGCTTGAATTGTGCTGATGATCAGTTGATCTGTTTGTGAGTTTGACTAATGTTTGTCTGAATGATTGTTAGCGCAAATGATTAGAGTTTGGTATTGATACACAGAAAACCATGGTCTCAGCACCAATTTGAATTTATCGTTACCTTTGACTTCCTTGGCAGAGGTATGCGCTTTCAGAGTGCTCTAGTTGCAAAATGTGCTCTGAAAAAGATCCTACAGAGTATATCTATTTCGAAACGAAACTGCAGAAATGGGTCTATGATAAATTCTACAATGTACGTCTGTAGACAGTGGAACTATATGAAGTTACCTTACAGTGGACAATTACTCTGCTCAGTCTGCTAAAACTTTCAGTATCCTTGCTTCCAAATGCATTTATACCATTAAATGAACCGATGCAAAATATTGTAGAGAAGTGTCGCTGTCCTATATATACTGTAATCAGGAAACTAGGGATAAAGATATTCGCTACATAATACACGTACAGTCTGTTGGCTGGTTGCTTGCTTTACGTGGTTGGTCCATCTCTCCGTCCCATTGTTAAAGCACAGATAGGAGAAAATTCAGCCGCTGATTCACAAGGAACAGTGGCAGCAAAAACTTTGAGTCTCAATTTAAAAGTAGCAAATATAATTTTAATTAATATTTTCGTGTGGTGCATGGGATGGAACTTTCGTTTCCGTCTTTTATAATCCATCGCACTGAGGTTTTCCTTAGATAAGTTCACTCGTGTCAGTTGAAACTTCACGCTGAGCAGAGGCCAAAGCAGTTTTAATTCTTATTGCCGAAAATTTTGGTCCTGATGGTTCAACTGCTGGTATCCAGGATACAGCAGGAACTGAGCATTTCCACTGAATTCTTTTGATTAAAGCATCTTTTCTTAGTGCTACTCGACTTTCGCACATTGCAGGAGGGAAGTTTTTGCTCTCCCAAACTCATAACGGCAGAAGTTTTGTTTATATAACGGAAAATGACTCCTACAGGTACGAGTAATATTTTGCGGTGTGGCATATCCCGGACACCACAAGCCGGGACGATAAAAAAAGATTAATTACAAAGCACTGCCATAATAATCTTTTTTACGCCAGATGTTCTAGTTAAAAATTGCCTAATACAACAAAAGCCGATAATTTGTTGCCGTATAACCTATAATTGTCAATTAATCGAATACCATCTCCTCTACAGGCTGAGAATGGGCTCCTTGCAAGTGGTGGGCCTCACGAGCTACGCTGTGATGAAGGAGGCCTTCGCTCTGCAGCAGCTGCAGGACCGGTCCCAGTTGTACAGTCAACATGCCCCTGCTCTATTCCTGCGTAGAGGCAAGGACGTTGTATAGCCACGATATCATTCACTGGATTTTTAAAAATCTCAACATCCTAATGAAAAAACTTTAGGAAGTATAGCACTAATTCAGCTCCTGCATATACAGCATACTGGTCATTAATTCGTATCGCCCAATAAAGAAAGAAAACGCCCTCATTATTTCATCTGGAGGCTGTGCAGTGCATAATATATTAAGGGCTCAGCACACTGAGGTCTTTAATTTTAATACAACCTCAGCAGGGTAGAATTATTAGCATTTGGCTTGTAGTATGTAGTTTTCAAAATGAGATAATGTCCACAAGATATGAACGAAAAAGACCGCGCTGTTGCTGCAATAATTTATGTCTACTGTGGACCTGCTCTAGAAAGAATATTATGTTTCTGTAAAATTAATTCTCTACGGATACTCGTTGCTCTCTGGTGCATGCACCCACCCACTTTGAGGTTAGATTAAGTGATGTATTTCTGAAGAAAAGAAAATATAGTACGTCGTACATGCACACGTCGCATAGGCATGCAGCTGGTTTGCGTCATCACCCGAACCTATACAGATGACGAAACACACACACTGTCCTAATTCAGTGGACAGTAAATTATAGAGTACCAGACAATGAAAAATAGTGGCAAAAAGTGCGCATTGATAGCTGTAAACGGTGTATCATCGTTGTCTTGATACTAACAAAAGATGAGAGAACACTTCAAACCGCCTCAAAAAACTAGACCAGGCAAATTCCATAGTTGCAATCGGCCATGGCTTGCCAACTATCTTTCATTACTGTAAAATTTGCAGTACAATGCATCTCTCCATTTTCAAAGAGGTAAAAACTTCATTCCATATACTTCAGGCATTGCCATAATATTATTATGCTCCTAGTTGTTATATTCCTAGTGACGCCAAATACTAATCGATCAAAAAAGTAAAGGTTAAGGTACAGTCAACATGCCCGTACCCCCAGCTGGGAAACCCACACGCACTGGTTTGTGCTGCAGATATAGGCCACCAGGCTCTAGAGGAGCATGCGGCTACAGTCGGCCACAAATCGTCTAGAGTAATAGCGCCAGTGGCGGAAGGCTCCATGCGACAATCTGCGCCCCCCGACCCTCCCCATTGCTGGCAAAGGTCAGTAAACCCACAGCAGTACGCAAACCAGATGCTGACTGATCACGTCAAGCACCGCAAAGAACTTGCCTAGCTGGGAGCGAGGTTTGAACCTGCGGCCTTGAGAGTCAATATCAGGAGCTCTAGTCTGCTGCTCCTGCGGGTTTAAACAGTAAACAGATTTATAGGACACGGTTTGCATAAGTGTGATCTACATGAAGAGAACCTTCACGTTAATATTTTTCCAGTACCTCAAGTCGATTCATGATTCCGATAAATAAGTTATATTTTTGGCATCACTCACCCAAATGCAATCGATAAATGGAAAGATTAGTCGATGATATAAACAAATACAACAGATAATAGCACAAAGCTCTCATTACTGTGTTAGATACATAACTATACGACATTTCTTACCAAGTTTTACCCTCAGGACTAGTATTCTCTAGTGGGAAAATATGGCTACGTCATCGTCGGTTTGCCTTGTGGCACCTCAAGGACCTTGGGCTAGGACGGTCATCCATGGAGACTACCATACACGAAGAGACTGAAGCTCTTCTCAACTTCTTCGCTGAGAGTGTCGACAAGCCTATACAAGTCGCCAACAATGTTAATGTTGTAGTGTTGAATATAGTATGGCGACTGGTAGCTGGTAAGTGCGTATGGCATAATTATTAATGTTGCGATACCTCGAAGGACTGATAAAGAACCTATAATCAAAATTCCTGGCAAACGCGTACGAGAATAGTAAGGTTGTGATACCTCCAAGTTCTAATAAACTACTTCTAATTGTTAGTACTAGTAAACGCGTACGCAAAAGTCATAGTGTGACACCTCAAAGTAGTCATAAACACCCTACGTATAATCATAAGCACTGGTACCCGCAAAAGGGGATAGTAATGTTGTGATACAACAGTGTACTAGTAAACATGTTGTTATTATTATCATAAGTAGCACGTCGTGGCGACAACTAAGATTTCATGATAGTTGCAGTCCGGGTGTAAAAGTGTTACAGTTTGTGTTTCTATAACCTAATTCTTGGAACTTGCCGTAGTTAAGATTTCTTTCTTTATCGGACTGATATCAATAGGCTCGTTGTTATCTTCCATAGCAAAATTAATATTTTATTTAAGACATCTGTTGCAATCTGCTGTATTCAACAACTGAGTTTTCTAAGAGGAGACTAAGGGCAAGGATCTGGATATAATGATTCCACGAGTTTGGGTTTTCACCCATGTAGCCTGTGAAGGCCTCAGGTTACCAACCCGATGCTCAACCAGGTGAGAGCCGCTCCCTGAGGTAAGGCTATAAAAGAATCTCGCACTAGGGAGCTCTAGCGCACTATCTAGCTAGACTCTCGACATACCTAGTGGTCTAAGCTCCTATCCCGTATCCACCTGTACATAGCGATACGAAGCCTCACCTGTTACCAGTACTCTAATACAGTTAAATCATAAGTACACTGATGGTCTCCTCATCCCTGCACCCCTGCACTCGAACGTCTGACGCAGAGCGAGCCCGCATCCATCGTACTAAAAGAACGATTAGCCTCGGAAACCACCCATAGCCTCTATACATATAGTAGTGCTGTTACAGCCTATGAGTTTGGTGTTTGATAAATTTGAGCAGTTTACTGTTGTTTAGTCGATTTTTCCTGCTGTTCGCAGGCCAGACCAGAAGAGTGACAGAAAATTTAGTAAAGAGCACGGCAGTAAATTTGAGTTCTTTTTTTCAGGGCAGAGATTTGATGTGAAGAATCCTGATATCCTTAATTTCATTGCGAAGAATGAAGAAAACGTGGCTCTGATGAAAGGGCCGATGATGTACTTGGATTGGTTCCCCTGGCTGGATTACTTGCCGGAATTTGTGAAGAATTACTTTTTCCACACTGGGAAACTAGCCAATAACGCTAGATCGATATTTTGCTATTTGGAGGTCCGTATAACGTCCAGCTGTAGGTACGAATAAGAACTAATACTGTATTTCTACACTGGGTTAATGTTGGCTGCTTTACTAGTTTATACGGTGAAAATCTGTTACAGTAGTATTAGTTATGACTAATGAGAAAAGTCTTTGTCAGGACTAAAAGAAATGCCTAAAACTGATCTACATCGCAGACGTGGTACATTGCAGATCCCTTCCCCCTCCCCTCAAAAAAGAAAAAATCTCCACTACAGAAGTTAATTTTCGGTTTCGGCCGCCCACAATTTCTGCTCACCGCACAGACTTCTCGGCTGCCCGACTCCTAGCAGCTAAAGTTGTAATAAAACTTCTGGAGTCGCCTTAAAATCTCGTCAGATAGGGTCGAATGTCAAGGGACCTCGTCTCCCTAATGCAATTGTCACAAAGTGCAATGCGCATTCCTTACTCCAAATTTAAGAGTTCTTCACTATCCCTGTTAGACACAGACTAGGGCCTGACTATAAATACAGTGAAACATTCATTACGTATAATATATAAATTAGGTGCTCATGCTACGAGAAACATATTCGTTGCACGGGAGCAAACGTCGTAATCCGTTATGTACAGATGAAATATTCTAATTTTCATCGAAGTATGAGAAGTAGTCTATTAAAACACACTGCATGCGACGAAACGGTATCCTCAAAAGTTTGAAATAATGAAACACAGGTGGGTATGATGCTGTGCTCCTGTGAATTATTTTTCTGTTTGCAGAAAGTAGTTGAAGAACATCGGAAAACTTTGAATCCTGACAACATCAGAGACTACATCGATCACTACCTGGTGGAAATGGAGAAGCAGAAAGACGATCCAGAGTCTACTTTCTGTAGTGAGTTTTTTCTAGCGTTGATGAATTGCAAATGAAATAGGTTTTAAATAACTAAGCACTCAGTGTAGTAGTCATAGCCAATTTAGTTCTCGCAATAGTTTTGACTTCAGTTTTTATATATGCGTCGGGCTCATGGTCCGGATGTTTAAAACTTCGCAGTTCAAGCGTAAAGTTACAATTCAATTTTAAAATTAAATTACTACGTCAACGTTTCTCTACGTTTATCATACGTTGAGATGTTCACAGCAGTTTTACGGGTACGCAAAGGCTTCTGCGAGTGCATGTTTAAAAAATTGCCGTAAGGCTTGTTCAGCCAATAGGAAAGCGCGTTACAAATGCAGGTAAAGCGCGCTTGCCTATGTAAACATTGAGGCAACAGCTGTTCGGTGACCGTGTGTGCAAAACTCAAGTCGATACTCTCGTTTCGCCGCTATCTGTCGTTCATTGCTCTATAATTTAATTAAATGAAATGGCTGACTTGGTTCCACTCAAGAAAAAAAAAGGAATCCAAGTTATAGGCTACAATTTATTACAAAGGAAATAATCACAGCTGCAGCAGTTCACATCCCGCTTGTGCCAGTTTTCATGCGACAACTTAGGTCAAGGATACCATTTATCGTCACCTTAAGAAGTTCAGCTGACGTCCTAATACACTACACAACCACCAGCAACGATACCTGCATCACAACTGTTGCGGCGGCAGGTGAAAGACAGATGTACCATTTTGAATCAACGAGATGTACGATCTGTTTCCAATTTCAAAAGTATAAACTTTTTAATCTCAGCTTCACTCCTAAACCACCTATCGTCACCCTCTGTCCTTGGATCGTCAATTCAAGGTCTGTGATCGTCATGCCGTGACAATACTACGATATCATGTTCCTTGCAATCGGCATGTCCTGGCGATGTTCGGATACGCCACAGCGCAGTTAAGATCTGTGGTCGTTTCCAACTTAGCCTATACTCCTGTGGGACCTAGACTGCATTCATCTGCAGTAGAAATAGTGCGTGTGGGTTTCCGGGTTCTGTTGTACCTGCAAGCAAAGAGTGTAACGGGAGGACTCACAAGAAATTAGCACCAAAAAGTGACATCATCATCGACGAATCTATGGCTGAGCAGCCTAGGAGTATTTTAACTAATTTAACCAGAAAAATCGTCTTAAATTGCGAAACTTATCTCTAGCGTATAAGTAAGTTAAGATAATATAATATACTAATTTAACAATTATCTATAGAAATTTGCAATGCATGCTGGTGGAAACTTTCACAGCACTTGGGCCAAATTTATTCCTTTTCGGCGACCTGATTTAACTTTTTTTCTTGATTGAAGCCTTATATATATTTACACTTCATATTCAGTTCACAGTGCTCTTCACAGAACATATTTATTCCTTACCAACAAATATAAGCACCATTATAGCCAATTCTGTATGGGAGAGAAACCACAGTAACAGTTAAGCCTATTGCTCGAACTTACCGTACTTGACGACTACATTTTACGGTATTTTGCAGCACAAGTAGCTGGCCAATCATGAGCGGGAGATTAAATGAAACAAATCGAAAAATAATGTGACACGTTCAAGAAAACAACCCACGAAGGCCTAACTGAGGTCCCACACTCAAATACTTCGACTTGTCGATGTGATGTAAATTTCCTATGTGCGGTCACGGCTAAGTTCTATTCAAAAAAGTTATGGACGGATTTTCATGAAATTTGTTATTAGGTATATCACGAGGAGTAAATGAGGAAAGTTTTGTGGCGATTTATTTGGCTGTGCTTGTTTTTATGCTCCCTTAGTAACATGACTCAAAAAGTTATCAAATTTCGTTACTCTTTCCTTTCTTGGTGGAGATGTGCGCTCTCAGAGTGCTATAATTATTTATTTCTTTCAACATTTCTAACAATTCCTGTAAATTTCATAGAGATCCATTCGTGATATTTTTAGTTATTTTACTAGCAAACATAGAATCAAAGACAGAGACACCACAAGCGAAGAAAAATATCATTAACAAAATTTGTTCATTTACTCTTCGTGATATACCTTGCAAGTTACAATTCATGTAGGTTTCATAAAAATTCGTCCGTAACTTTTCGAGCCATGGTGCTGGGAAAGAAGAACCAAACAATCAAGTAAGCAAATAGTTGAACGGATCTTCACCAAAAGATAATCATCTTCATCTGCTGCTGCTAACACGCCTAACAATCAATGAAAATTTCGTTACGTTTTTACAATAACAACTTGATCTACCTTGGTGACATACAAACTTACTAAGAGACTCAACAAAAACATAACCTCCTTGAAACTAACTACTCAATTCGACTGCTGATATAGTTATATATTGTGCGTGCTCTAACAAGAATACGAGGAGAACGTGTTCAATGAAACTGAGTATCGATTTCCCTTGAGCGAATCCACAGGTGGAAACATAGTCTGTAAATGAGGGCAAGGGACAAGTGAAAAAACATGGTATCAGTAGATCCTGATAACACTGATTTTCCTCCTGAAAATGTGCACTGTAAAAGTGCTAGTTAGGCATTAAGTTTTATGAAGTATGTGTGAGGTGTTAATATGCTTGTCTCGGCTAGTAATGAACCGTGTAAACTTCTGGTTAGAACACTCCAAGATCAAATCAACTTGTCCGCACATCTCATCTGGGAAATCCACATGCACTGGTTTGTGCTAGTCTGCTAGATTTAGATGCCCGTAAAGCCAAAAATGAATGCCAGGCTTCAGTCCATCAGAAATTGCCAGAGCTATGACATCAAAGACGGAAGGCTTGCGTGATATCTGCAATCCCTCTGACCGTCCCCATTTTAGGCTACAGTCTATACCCCCGCAACGGCGTTACCTTTGAACTCCATAATTACTAACACCACACGACCAGCATGGGGAGAATACCCCTGTCTGGCATGGAGGCGATTCCGGATACCACGTGATCACAGCACTCTAAAGTACAGCCAGCGTATTTGCAATTGCATCATTTTCGACAGAGACTGACCTATGCAGCGGGGCTATGGACCTGTTTACGGCGGGATCAGAGACTGTAGCCTCCACCCTCCGCTGGCTGATCCTGTACATGGCGGTGTACCCTGAGGTGCAGCGCAGGGTGCAGCAGGAGATCGACGCGGTGGTGCCACGGGACCGACTGCCTTCAGTTCGGGATAGGTGGGCATATTGGCTTAATACGATGTTCATGTTCAACCAATTTCTCACTCTGAGAGCCTGTCGAGTAGGAGTCATTCAACTCATGTGGTATATTAATTATTGTCCGTCACGCATATATAAACATATACTATATTTGTGAAACAATCTAGCTGTCTTATAGAACCGAGATAATTTTTGCTGTAATTAAAAATTCTTACGTGGAGGAGGCACAGCGACATTTCTCGTCTCTTCTAAAAAAAAAAATTTTTTTAGCATTTGGTCTAACTTTTTTGTGGGGAAGAGATCTTATAAATCCTAAGATGAACAAGCAACTCATAATCTTTCCTCCACGGCAAAATATTGCCAATGAGCGTATGAGAAGGGAGGGGAGGTGTTTGATGCAAATTATTTGCCTTCAATTTCGCCGGCCGTGTGTGCTTGTTAGCACAGCACTAATACTTTGCTTTACAACTATGATCAAGGCTTAGATTTTACATTGCAGTTGGACGTTTAAAAGCCAGGATGCGAGAAAATATATATTTATAAATTTATATCTCCGTCCTCAAATAAGTTTTCCAATATGCAAGATGGAGTATTCCTGAGATGGAAACTATCATCATAAAAACAACGAGACTACATCAACAGTAAATTATTTAATCGTAGCTGCCGTTAGAGTATAGTATCTTTACAATGACATGAACTTACTCCGTGGAATTAGCCGAAGGTAGAATATTTGCAGCAAAATAACGTAACTCTTGTTCAGCTGTTTCACCGGAGTCGCTAAGTTTGAATTACTTGGCTTAGTTTATTGAGGCTTTGCTGCTCCTTTGGTGCAAATTAGCATCTTACTGCATTGGTTCAGGATACCGTACTTTGATGCCGTCCTGGCGGAGCTGCAGAGAATTACGACTGTGGTGACCTTCGTCGTGCCCCACATGGCGTCTGAAGACGTGGAGGTGGCTGGCTACACCATTCCTAAGGTACGGGCTACTTTGTTTTATTCTATTACAGAAAGTATTAAAATAAGTTCCTTGTGATCTGCATCATTTGTGGCTGAAATCTACGGCTTCTGTACTAAATATTTCACTTTCTATAAAGCAGTTGAATATCTGCGGTGTTTGCATTTGACAGTTAACTACTACCAACCCCGAAACAGTGAGGATCGTCCAAAAAATTAACACATAGCTAAATCAACAAAGAAATGCATAGTGAATTGAAAACAAATTTGATGCCTTCAGGGCTCCACTGTTGTGGGCTACACAAGGGCAGCCCACCACGACTCCCGACTCTTTGAAAACCCCGAAGTCTTCAACCCCGACAGGTTCTTGGATAGTGGAGGCAACTTCGTCATCAGGGAGGGGTACATGCCCTTTGGTACAGGTGAGCAAGAAGTTCATACTTTTTGAATAGGTGAGCTAAAAGTACTTGCGCTTCGGCACAGGTGTTGAGATACACTTGCTCTTTGGTATACGGAGTGTAAGGCATACATTCCAGTTGGCACGTGAGTGATGGGTGCGTGCCCATCGGTACAGGTAAATGCTAAGTATAGGAATTGTTCTACATATGAGCAGAAACAACACTCGCTCACTGCAAGGCTACGGCCGGGTATGATTTAACGGTAATATTTTGCAAAAAAAATTGCCCATATGAGCGGAAGCTTTCGAAATCCAACAAAATTAGGAAAATCTAAGTCCAGTAAGTACTAATTAGCAAAATATCAACAAGCTAACTTCAAATATATAAAAAATATATATAGGTACATTTACAGGGACCACACAATACCTCGACTGTCCACTGAAATTTGCAGATGAGGCTGATTATAAACCGACTAAACTTCGATAAAATCTTTTCCAGGCAACAAAACGACCTCAAACAAAACGTAAACGGTTCTTGGTAATGGAAGAAAAGAGTTTATCAGCAAGAAACACAAATTCGTAGCTATATATCAACTGTAGACGACGATAATTGGAGCTTGGGACGGCAAAATGACCTAGATCGAATTGGCTAATATTAATTTTGCAATTTACCGTTGGCCAGTGCGTTGGCGTGTTTCTTTCTAATCGACACATTCCTTGAGTCTCCAAGAACAGTTTGTTTTTTCTTCAAGTCGCTCCGTTGAATGTAACAAATTTTATCGAAGATTTATCAACTTGCCATCAGCCTCATTTGCGAGGAGTGGGCAGTGAAGGTATCGTGTGGTCCACGAGGTACATTATCGGCACGGGAAAGAGCTTGTGCAAATCAAGTCCGTTCTACGTCGTCCTAGAATTTTCTCATATCCCGTTAGCCTTTTACCCACACTGCTAATTCCATTTTTGCTTTCAATCAATATAATGTCCACTTTCAGGTCGGCGCCAGTGTCTGGGGGAGTCCCTGGCGAAGATGGAGCTGTTCGTCATAGGGGCGTCGGTGCTGCAGGCCTTCACCATCTCGCCACCAGAGGGCGTCACCCTCACCACCGAGCACGATGCTCCGGAGAACCAACTTACAGTGATCAACTTTGCAAAGTCATACTCCGTAGTTATGAAACAGCGAATTTGAATGAAATTTATTCTATACCAAATTCTTTCTGCTTTTGATTCTCGCTACATTTTTTTCTCTTCGCCTGCAACACAGAGCGCCCGAAAGATGATTTTGTTCATTGGAAATGAAAGAAAAAAAGCACAGCGTTTTAAGTATTTAACTAGAACGCCTCGGTGGCGTAAGACCATCACCCGCGGTAGGGGGCAAATTCAATGAAGTCATGTTTGATGAACTAGTTGAGCGAACAGCCCCAATTCATGAGCCCCCCATCCCTCTCCAATAATAACACAGGAAAAGAATAAAACGCCCCGTGCTCCAGACGATTTGTTGCGGTGGAGAAAATTCAGCTCCTTCATTTTTTATGGCCCGCTAGGCCCAGTTTTTTGACATGGGTCACATCTAGAGCAATCCACCAAACTAACTACTAAAAATTTTGAAGATTGCTCAACTCCTTCCACCACTTATTGGGTCGACAGACAAATATACAAATATATATACTTAAATCTTCAACGAAAAACATTATTACCTCTCTCACTTTGTTCGCGGGTGATAATCAGTTCCAATTCAAAATGATGTCCAAAATATCAGGAGTGAGGCTAGCTAACTTGTGGCTAACAAATGATCCAACTTTTGGCGGACAAACAGCTGTGTCTTCAACAAAGGAACAAACCATTCAAACACTTCCACTGCGTACAAGGAAAAATTTCAATTACAATAGTCTTTGCAGCGTAAAGACACACGTTCATACATCACAGCGGTATCTGTTTTACTAACATCAAATTGCACAGCTTGAGTTGTGAATTGAATTGTGAGGCATATCCGAATCCTTGATAATAAGAAAATTGACCGGACGGCTAAAGCCCGGTGTTTACTTAACGATTTTGCTGACGCTAGCAGCCTAGAGCCCACTCAACTAATTCCTTTACGCTACCACGGTACGGCTTCGGCTTGCGCAAAATTTAACTGTACCAAAATTGTTGAAAATATCAGCCGTTACTGCAATTTTTATACTCCAGCGAATGCCATTGATAACTTTCGACATTCGCTTTCCCAAATTTATGAGCAGTTTAAAGCCACAAGCACAGTGTTCATAGACGTCAAGCTGAAGTCACGGCCACAACTACGCCGTCGGATTAGTTGAGTAGGCTCTAGGCTGCTAGCGCCAACAAAAGTCGTTAAGTGGGCACCAGGCCGAACACTTTGCCTGTTATTTTGCGTTCATGTTTTTAAGGACGCGGCGAACAGGTGAACGTTCTGTAACATGGACGTGGGCAACAATTACCGTGCAGTCTGTGCTCTTTGAAGCGAGAAATGTAATACGTTGCTGAATTGGAAAATTACGTTTATTTCTGCCTGGAAGCCATGCATTAACCATGAGTATCAACTCTTTCTATATATAGTGCACTGTGTCGTATAACAGGTGCACATTCATCGCTCAGGAGGGACACAGGCTTCGTCTTTTCTAAAGGAAATTAATTTTTGTTCAGCCCATTGATCAAAGTTCAATTAGATGTACCGAATATAATATTAGTAGTAAAAGTGCATTATACAGTGACTGAACATAGCTCGTCACGACAGTTTTTTTTTAATAGTGTTCTCTCTCAAACGAAGTGCACCACATTTGAATGCGCTGCTCAGCATGCTGAGTTGTAACTCACTCGAAATTTGATACATGTGATCTTTCCTAAGCCAAATGACGTAATGTTGTGTTAATATCTCAGTATTTTTCCTTTTTTTTAGACAGCACAGTAGTGCATAGAAGGACGCAATATGCACAATGTTCAATTGGACGTATGGAGTACCACGTGTGTACCGTAGATGAAATTACTTAAAATGTACAGCACGATGTACAGTAGTCTTAACAGGGATAACCGTACGAACATGCATTAACAGAAAGAGAGCGAGAGCCCGGTACAAAGGTGTATTGTAATAGCTTGTTCATACGCTAGTCACATGAACTGGTTTTCTCAGCTAATTGTCCGAAAGACTTGTAGAACCCTCGTAAACACATCTTTTAGTTCACAAAAATGGTGTGAAAATGTTGTCCGTCAGTCCAGTTTGCTCAGGGAGTGCCGTTAAGTCTCGGATATCTCTTAAAATTTGGAGGGAATTAGTACTGAACTACAGTGGCCCGAGCCGTCATAATATATGATGGCAGAAAATTAGTACTTCTGATTTGCTTATTATTGTGGAATTTTCAAGGGTCCAACGTCTGAAACGCCCCGCCAAGCCAAGAAAGTTTCACGGGTTGGCTCAGCCCCTGAATTTCTTCCTATCTTATTTTCATAGAGCGTAGCAGGGAAGATGTAAATATATTTATAAATAACTAAAAACACGACGTGAATGAAATATAGTACTGAAATGGTAGTTAATATTCTTTGTAAGTGTTGCTATTTAAATGGACACTGCAACACACTCGGACGCGTATGGTCAAACCGAGGAGTGTGTTTTTCACTAGTTCAAGCTTCATATTTCAGTCGTTCATAAGCGGTATATCAACGAATTTAACAGTTTCCCCGTCAACATAGCATTTTCTTTCGAGTTTTCCGAGAAACCGTAATTATTAGGGCAACTTGACTAGACATGCTGTCAAAGTTTAACAAGAAAGATTTTATTTCAAGTTTCATGACTTCTTTATGAGAAATTAGCGTTGTCTGTGGTTACAAGGAAAAATTTGAGGGAAAACTGAATTACTCATAGTTACTACGTAGTAGTTTTTCATTTTGCAGGTGCAAAAAATATTTGAAGCACAGTAGATGTTACCAGTGAGAGCGAAAACTTAATATACTATATATTGCTGCCAAAACCCACTTTTTTCGCTACTCAGGACTTTTGAGAAATCGAATAAGGTACACCAAATTCTTTTTCTCGGGCTCAAAATACCTATGCATCAATTTATCAGCCCATGGTAACGGGAATATTGGTATAAATAAATTCGGAACACTAATGATACTTGTGCAGCACCGACGTTCATACGAGGAGATGCGCAGAGTTGTTTCAAAATGTTGAAGCGATGAGTTAACCTCTTGCGTTGTTCAACCAAGGTGTGCGCGTATTGGGCCTCTCATTACTTTCTGTACTGCTGGGCATGATAGGTTCGCGTTCGATATCCGGTGTTATGGGTACGGCGACCCTGGGGACCTGTGGGTTACCTTAACCATCACCTATTCCTTCGGGACGTCTGTCTTTCGTGCCCACTTTGCTTCGTCCCATTTCATACTCCTACTGATATTCCTTCTCTCTGTTCGTTCTCTTCTTTCCCGACGTGCTGTTCCTGTGCGCGCTGATCCGGTGTGGAAACATCCTAGGGCAAGGGCTCCACGTGTCTACCGTCATACTACGTCTCTTCTTACTTCTGTGATATCGCCTTTGTTGTGGAAACGGGGACTTAAAGTTCTGAATAAAATAATAGTAACAATAATTATTTTCTGCTCTTCCCGTGTGCGTGGGCTCGGTGTGGGACCACCTTTGTGCGTATGTTCGACGTTTTTCTTGACATGCTGTGTGTCCCTTGTTTCTCCCTCTTTGTATCATCGGTGTAGCAGAGCCGGAGACTTAGGTTGCTCAGCGCAGTGATGACTGCTAAACCCGTTCCTTGTTCCTTGCTCTTATATAGTTCAACCCGTGGTGTTATGGTGGAGGAACTAAACATAATTGTCGACTAGATTAGCACGTGCTGCACATTGTGTAGATAACAGTGCGATAAGATTATAAACCGTATTATTGTAGGCAAAACATTGAGCATTTCAGAAGTGTATTTTATTTTGTGTGCCGCTTGTATACTTGCCAAATTGGAGCGTTGCTTTATACATAGTGAGCTATAGCTATATGAGAACCTGAAGAATGTAAATCGGTCTTTTGACACAAATCTGTGATAAGTGTCAAATTCTTATTGCAGAAACCGTCTTAAAATTCATCTGGGAACTACCAGCAAGCTTTCTCTGGCGTTTGATTTCCTCCTGCGACCGTGAAGAAGTTATAAAATTCCTCTCAATAGAATTCGACTCCAACGCGCATCGTGGTTTTTACAAGGAGACTCGTTCATTTGACTCGCGTGTGCACAGACTCTAGTACATTCGATGAACAGAAAATGTATAGGCGTCAACGATTAAGCTTTCAAGATTTTAACTTATCAGAAACTTCGGACGAACACGCAGGCTTCGCTTTCTCGAGTCGGATTGGGGGTGTTTAAGATAATAATGATCATATATTAGCTGGCATGCAGTAGATACACCAAACGAGGTTTTCATTGCCTACGATTCTATAATACAAAACATCTGGTAATGTGAAGAGCAGGAGAGGCAGTCAGAAGTGTTAGTCAATATATGAGTCCCTCGCCGTACTTTCCTTCGCCTCTCGGTATACCGAAGTGGTCCACACAGTGTAAACCCGTTGCCAATGCTCACTGCATCCAGGACTCGATCGAGCCTCGGTTCCCAGGGTGCGATGCACAGTTGCTGTCACTATCGTCTTAAATTGCGAAATTGATCTCTAGCGTATAAATAAATGAAGATAATATATATTACTTTAGCAATTATCTATAGAAAATTGCAGTGCATGCTGGTGAAATCTTTCACAGCACTAGCGCCGAATTTGTTCCCTTTCGGCGACCTGATTGAACTACTTTTTCTTGATTGAAGCTTTATTTACACTTCATATTCAGTTCACAGTGCTCTTCACAGAACATATTTATTCTTTACAACAAATATAAGCACCATTATAGCTAATTCTATATGCGAGAGAAACCACAGTAACAGTTAGACTAGTGCTTGAACTTTCTGTACTTCGCGACAAAATTTTAGGGTATTTTGCTGCTCAAGTAGCTGGCCAGTCATGAGCGGGAGATTGAATGAAATAGATGGGGAAAAAATACGGTAATTTGTTCAAGAAAACAACATGCGAAGGCCTGAGGTCCCCCACTCAAATACTTCGACTCGACGATGTGATGTAAACTTGCTACGTGCGGTCACGGCAAAGTTTTATTTAAGTCCTATTGAGTCCTCCCGTTGCATTCTTTGCTTCCTGATGGGTACCCTCCCCTCCATATTTAACGTTAGGTTTCAGGCTATGACAAAATACTGTATATTTAACATAATGAGCTGTCTGTCGTGACAAGGGAGCAATAATAACGGGAGAACCAAGCAGGCATACGAAGACAGGGGCGGCGGAACGCCAAAAATATTGGGGGGGCCCAGCCGCTCAGCATGGCTGCCCCCCCCCCCACCCCACCCCTGCCAGGGCTGCCGACTTCTTCCGATGTGCTTACATAGCTTAGTGTCACATCGCATCAGTACATTCACCACAACCTTCCATTCCATAATTTAAAATCCCACATCACATTATTTTTTAACTTTTATCAGCTTTTAAACTGCAGACTACAAGACTAATTTCCATTCGTCTTCTCTTCTACTCGAGTGCATCATAGATTCATGGTTGACCCGAAAAGTTGCAAGACTCTGTCATTGGGTGAAATG
>LQNS02276866.1:10444544-10455625 GCA_001587735.2 Parhyale hawaiensis
GGATCTACGTGAAAATTTGGTCCTTTGCTCCTTATAAACTCCCCGGCCCGTCCTCAATTTTCTAAGTTATGCAGTAATGAAAAAAAAGACAAGCGAACGAACGGTTGTATGGATCTTCACCAAAAGTTAATCATCTGTTACTCATAACATGCTCTACAATTCCTGCCAATTTCCTAAAGATCCGTGTATGACTTTCTGAGTTATCTTAGTGACAAACAGACAAACAAACTCGACAGAAAAAGAATTTCCTTAGCAGAGGTATATAGCTAGGTAATTATGATTTCATATAATGTCCGTGCCAATGAAGTATTTTTAAACATTAGGTTAGCTATATTACTGTTTCTACTTCCAGCGGCGAACAGGTTTGTTCTTAGTTTCGAATAGAACGAAGTAAAAACAAAGTAATCTCAAGTTAGACTAGGATTTCATGTTGTCTAGAAATCCATCTGAATGGGAAATTGAGTATGTCTATAAAACAATGAGGAGTTCATCAAAAGCGGCCGATATATTCCATAGCTAATTCTGCAGATCCATCATAGATGTATACACATTTTACAGCTGTTTATAAGTGTTGAGAGTAGCAGTTGTTGAAATCGCACGCCTACGGAAATTTGTGCGACTAAAGAATATGTCGTAAAGCTATAGTCCTTAATCAGTCAATTGATGAGATATTAACAGTGAACGTATTTTGTGGGCAGGAACTGCAACGGGAATTGGGCCAGGATGTCCAGACGCTTGCTCAAGTACTCTATCATCGGGAACACATCGCCTCCACGCTCTTGAAATATCTAGTGCGACATGAGGCTGCCACTGCCCAGGAAGAAGAACTGACTGCCGAAGAGCTACACAAGCAGGCCGTTGAGGGCCTTTCCAGTGAACGACCTTCCGAGGGTTCTGCTGACTCCAAAACGGGTATTGATGTCAGTGATCCCAGCTTCGTGTCATCGAACTTGATCCCTAAAAGTGCTGACTACTTTATAAAGTATCAAAAGAAGGGTCCTAAGGAAGAAACTGAAGAGGACTCTACTGTACTAGAACCTTTACTGCATTTGGTCGTCGCGTTTGCCACTGATATCCCCGAGCATTTCTACTCTCACCATTTCTATGAGTTTCTGCCTCACGTTGTGAGCTATTCTGCTTCGCAGAAACCTGCTCAAATCGAACAAGTGTTCTTGTGCGTCCTCAACCTGCTTGTTGCTATGCGCTCTGATATAGTGAAAGAACCTTACAAGCTATACACCGCGTGCTTCTCAGAGCTTCTCTCCAGCAGCAAGCCTTGGTACATCAATGACATAGCGGCTCAGACCTTTGCCTTCATTGTACGGAAGGTGCCAGAAAAAGAAGAATTTTTCTATCGGGTATTTAAGCAACTACGAGCTGATTCCAGCCCAGTCAAAGGCCTGGGGAAACTCCTCACTGCTGTTATGAAATCCAACAGCCTGAACAGAGTGCACAGTGTCACTCCCGAGGTCGTTCGCGTTATGTTGAATTTACTCTACATGAAGAGTGTGCCCACCAAGCTCACTATGGAAGCCCTCCTCAACGCCCTCAAAGGCCTTCTGTCTTTCGTTACCTTTAAAAATCCACTGAAGCCATGGCAAGAGTTTTGGAAAGATGACAGTAACCGGCTTTGGGGGCCGGTTTGGCGTGAGTTGGAAGCCCTACTCGCTTCTGTGCCGCCTGACAACAACTCAGCCGTATTCAAGCCCCAGGATTTGGATGACGATGAGTCGTCACCCGTTAGTGACGACCAAGAGGAAGCTGAAATTCAAGAGTTGCAGAAGCCTTCAGACGGTAAGCCAGGCAGTGGCTCTCTCGTACACCCTGTGAACAGGCTTGCCAGTGTCCTCGAGGTCGTTGAATTTCTTGTCAGTTACAAGCGCGGGAGTCTTCTCTCTGACGCTTGTGCTGCTTTTGATAAACTGGAGCCGTTGGTCACTCAGTTCCAGTCTGCAGTTGTTGGAGATCATGTCTGCCGAATCATTGTTGATATTCTTAAATCCCCCAACCACCAAGCGTGCTCCGACGCATATGATGCGAGTCACCCTCTACAAATTCGTCGTAATCGCATCATTTCCATGATGTTCCAGTCCAGTTACCCTTCCCAGGTACTGTTTTCGTTTATTCGAGCCAGCTCATCTCTTGCCCATTTCGACAAAGAAATTCTCCCCAAGATGTTGCGGTATCTCGACCACGCAGTGTCAGAGGCCGACAATGACGGCGACCGATTTTCTGCCCTGTCGCTGGTCATGGACTTGCTGCTCCATCATCAACCTCCGGTGAAGTCCGGTGCTCAGCTGGCCCACTGGGAGAGGTTCTGCTTAACCTTCGCCAAATCTGTCAAATCGGATGAGTTTACCAGTATTGAAAATAGGCGTCCTCAGTCCATCCCGGAATTTCTTGAGTGCCTTATCTCTGACGGTCTCCGCGAGGATCTTGGAAACATTGAATCTATATTAATGGCCGTGTTGTGTTTGCCTCACATAGAGCCACTGGACCAGCAGCAGATGGCATCTTACCTCGCAGGTGTATTGAGTGATGCCCTCGAATCCCTGGAAGTTACGCCCAAGACGGTGTTATCCGCTGAAGCAGTCACGCCAAAAGACCGACCAGTGAGCAAGAGGCGCACCAACAGAGAGCCAGCAGATGAAGAGAACGCAAGCTGTGCTCCTCCACTGGATCTCAATATTGACTTGACATTGGACGAGTCCACTCACATGTTGCTGTTTTTGGTAGATGTGACAGTGGAAGCGCTCGCCCACAGCCTGTCTCGGCGCGATTTTCTCGCTACACTCACTGGCATGAATGTCATCAACATTCTGTTTGAACACCCTCAGCACCGTGAGAACGAGCATCTTCTGCGGGCCGTCGATATTTACGTCACAATTGCCTCCGAAGCTATCGATCTTGATGATGAGTGCATCATCAATCCCGTTTCGGAGGAAACCTTTTCAAAGCTCTACAAAATACTCGCGCCGTCACTTTCGTCCACGAGCGCCCAAACCAGGTTGCTGGTGACGCACATCTTGTCTCTCTTCCCACTTCAGTTACCTCCGCCCCCTAAGGGCGTGGCAGAGCTGGAAAATCTGTTCGAAATCATGTACCAGATCGAGTCCACTCCAGTTACTGCCCTGAACTACAACGAACGGCTAAGATTAATGGCTCTAATAGATGCAGAGCGTGTCGGTGGACGTAGTCCTCCCTCGGGCGTGTGCTGCCAAGCTCCCCTCCTCTTTGCCATTGGTCAAATGTACGTGAACTTGCGTCCCATTTGGGGCTATTCTGTTGTGTACGCTTCTGCATTTGCAAAAATATTAAAAAATGACGAGTTTTGGCCGCTGTGGTTTTCGAAACTGAAGCTCGTCTCCCATGCCACACTCTCTATTTTCAGTCGGCATTCCGACAATGACTCTAAGTCACTCTGTTCCAGCGAAAGCCTTGGGCGAGTGCATGAATACCTGCTTTCACACGAAGGCTCTGGCCGATTGTCGCAGCGGCCAGACCACGCTAATGTCCGTAACCTCATGTGGAAGACTATGCACCGCATCCCTGACATTTGCGAGCTGCGGAATAGAGACATTGTTGCTTCGTTCTTTGAGTTTATGGAAGAAGAAATGCAAATGACGGACTTCAGCATAGCTCCTACGGAAAATTTGGAGAAAAGGAGCACTCAACTCGGCTCTGCAGAAGATAGACAAGAAGAGACTGCAGATAATGAAGCAGAAGAAGAGGCAGATGATAAGGATTCAGATGATGATGAAGATAAAATTGATATCAATGATTCTCAGTTGGAATCTTCTGTGTTGTCTGAAACCAACAAGAAAGAGGACGCCAAGACCCGCAAAAACCGCAGCAGCAAGCTGATTCTAAATTCTCTGTGCAACTACTTGGCTTTATTCTCAAAATTTTCTAACTTGAAGACCATCCACTTGGCTGCGGACTTGGAGAAGATCTTCATGGATCTGCTAGTGCACCCGAGCTTGCGCGTACAGGAACTGTCCTTGGCCTGCGTCTTCGCCTTCAAGAAGCGCTCAGTGCTGCCGTATAAGGAAAGCCTCGCCATGATCCAATCTAACGCGTCCTTCAAGCGGGGAGTGATGGCGCTTCGCATTGACAGCTCAGGCGATGAGACCAACACTGTGGCCGAGGAGCACCGCGCGGAACTCATGCCTCTCTACATCCGCCTCTTGTACGGCAAAATGCTCACGAGCGTTGGCAAGAACACCACTGGGAAGAACAAAATAATTGTCCGAAAGGCGACCGTGATGCGGTTGTTGGCTGGCATTAGGGATGAAGAGAGCAAGTACCTCTTGCATCTCGCGTTTGAAATTCTGGAGCCTCACTTACTCGGCTCGTGTTCTCAAGTGGTCGACTCGGCGTTTGCTGGCATTGACGCTAGCAAAAGCATCCCTTTGAAGCGCATGTATGGTGTTCTCAGTTCTCTTGACAGCATGATCCAGTATCTCGGCAATCTACTACCTACCAAGCAGTCGTACTTCCTCAAAGTTATTTTGCTGCTCCTGAGCCATGCCACGGTTCTCAAAGACCACACTCCAAATGTTCACAGTTCCTACAAGAACCTATTGAAAAAAATCAAGAACCGAGCCATGAATGAGCTGCTGAAATTCTACGACTCGTTTCAAACCTACTGCTGGTCTAATGATGAAGTGGATGCTGTGTTCAAGTGTGTGGTGTGGCCAGTCCTGCCCAAGCTGCCTCAAGAAGGCGTCTTCAACGTTCACCCTGTGCTCAAGCTCTTTTCGAAGTGGTCTGAGAATGAATACCTGTATCCACTGTTCATCAAGCATCACCCTGAGAACACTACCTTGTCTCCATTGCCCTACATGTTCTCTTTGGCCACCCAACCCAAGTGCCGCGTGTCCATCATCAACTACATTTTTGGCATCGTCCACAACCTCATGGGGCAGAACGAAGCCATTCAAGCTGAGGACGAGCCCGTCAAGAAAGGCAAAAAGGGCAAATTTGCTCAAAGACAACAGAAACCAAAACAAAAAATTGAAGTGAAGAGTGACGCCCCTGTGGAAATGCTGAAGTGCGATCATCTCCTCAGCATTGAAGCCCCCAAGGCGAGGCTAGCGACCACTGCCGAGCCGTCGTTCGGTACGAAAATCTTATTGCCTCACACTCAGTCCCTGACCACCTGCATGCACACCCTGCTGCACCAGCTGGTACGGAGGTCCACCAAAGACATGCGCCTTTTGCGGATACTTTGCCTCATCACCCAGTTCGTCTGCGATAGCAACGAGGGAGACAAGCTCCTGAGTCTCATAATCCCGATGCTTGGTAAGAAGAAGGCTGATAATCCCGAGGCGGTCGATCATCTTCTGGTAACTTGCTCCCACTTGATGCCAATATCTCAGAAGGTGGATCACTTCTGTGTGAAAATGCTGCCTCTCTTCCTCACCACAACAAGCCAATCGTCACGGGAACAGCTATGCAAGGTGTACGAAAGCATCAGTCAGAAGCACCCAAAGTACAGCAGTCTGGCTGCTGTAATGGCTGGACTCAACAGCTGGGAAGAGTCTTTTATCGACTCCATTGATGTGGGCCGACGTCTAAAATGCTACAAGAAACTGGTTGGACTGCTGGCAGCTGCTGAACACTTCGATTTGTTCCTCTACCAGTTCACTCTGAACCAGACGTGCTACGATATCAACAGCGTTACGGATGTGACGTTGCAGGAGAGTGCCATCAACTGCTTCTCCGAACTGATGCGATCTTGCGTGCGCTTCTGGGACAGCAATCGCACTGAGGTCACGGACCTCATGATGACCATTGTGGGCCACATAAAGCGAAGCATCGCTTCGAAGTCTGATACCATCCACTGCCTCTACCTCAAACTTCTTGGCAAAGCCGTCCAGTTTGCTGGTAACAAAATCCGCGCTCTTTCGGACCTGACCAACGTCAACCCAGACATTGATTTCTTCAGCAACATATCTCATCTTCAGATGGCACGCCGGACTGTGGCACAAAACAAACTCATGCAAGGTATCGTGTCCGGCAAGTTCCCGCTGCAGGTGGAGACCATCGAGACGTATCTTTGGCCACTGCTCTGTCGCTACATTACGCACCCTCACTATGAAAAAGAAGTTGGGCTCCTGCACGCAACTTATAAAAATTTGGTGGACGTTGTTGCTCGATTGTCATGGAACACGTACCTCGCTGGCCTCAAGTTCTTCCTCCACAGATTGAAAGACGACGCAGATGCCAGCAGGAGCACACTGAAAGTCGTTGGCATAATTCTGGATGGCTTCCATGAAGACGTTTCTGGGCTGGTATTCCGTTCTGCAGGCAAAGTTTCAAAGCAAACTTCTGTTCAGAAATCTGGTAAAACATTAAAAAAATCCAAGGAATTAAATGTTAAAGCAACTCGAAATGAAAGCAAAGGTGAAGGTGTTGAGGATGCCTTTGACATTGAAAAACAAGACGAAAAGGGTGAGAGTTCTGCTTCTGGTGCCACCGTTCAAGATGACTCCACCCCTAAAACAGGAAATGTTGTTCCACAGAAGTCACATAGCTTTAAAGTGTACAACGCACTAGTGCGAGATATTATCCCTGGCATCAAGAAGGTCTTCGAGTCCCGCTCTGCGGCTGCCAGCTTCCACAAGCTTAACAAATCCAAACGCGCTAATGACGATGACATCAAGAAGATTCCTCTCGCTCTTCCGTTAGTGAAACTGCTTATGAAATTCCCTGAGCGCGTACTTACGGCCAATCTTAGCAACGTCTTCTACCAACTCATGTGCTTTTTACGGTCGCACGTTCCCTATATTAGGCGGGAGGCCCGCGAGATGATTGTCAGCATCCTACGGGAAGTGGGTGGCAAGCATTTGCCGAGTCTGGTGATGGACCTTCGTGCCAATTTGAAAATGGGCTTCCAGAGACACGTTCTGATACACATGGTTAAGACTCTCTTCGTCAGCTGCTCGGATATTCTCAAGAGCAGCCACGTGTGCAGGTGTCTAGCGGAGGTCGTCGAGCTCTGCAACGACGAGCTTTTCGCTAACAAAGGAGTTATCGATGGCATTGACGACCGGGAGAAAGATGCCGAACCAATTGAAGAGGCGAAGGGGGAGAAGAAGAGCTATGCTATCATGGGCGTACTGGGTCGGTTTGTCCAAGTGCATCGGTTGCAGGAGGTGATGGGGCCTCTCAAGGACGTACTGGCCACCACTCACAGAAAGTCGGCCGTGGCCATGGTCGAGAAGTGCCTTTTACACTTCGTGCATGGTCTGGAATCAAACGAGAACATTTCACTCAAGGAAAAGCTCATCTTTGCATACGGCGTCCTTACAGAAAAGATTCTGGACTTCAAAAAAGATCTAAATGAAAACAATGCCACTGCTGCCAAAAATATCTACGATGTTCCTGATCGGTTGCTCCTTGAGCCTGAACCAAAGCGTATTAAGCTGAGTGCTAAAACGTCGAGCTCTACCAACAGCTACGTCCTGGTCAACTTTTCCCTAAATCTGCTGTTCAAACTCCTGCAGAAAAACTCGCTGTCCAGGGACGATGCGGAGCACAACGGCATGCTGGATCCCTTCATTGGGCTCTTAGTCAACTTTATTCACTCCAGCCATCCTGAAGTGACCATATCCTGCCTAAAATGTTTCTCAATACTTGCTCGCTTCCCTTTGCCATCACTGAAAGAGAAACTGGACGCTTTTGTGGCCCAGATGTTTGTGCTTCTCAATAAGTACAACTCGTCGGAACTAGAGGCGGGTGTGATGTTCGATATGGTGCAGGTCGTGTTCCGGTGCCTTACTGTCGTCCTCAAGTTTGTCGACTACCATGTGCTCAAGCCTGACCACAAGCGCGTCCTACTCGTGTACATTAAAGACAATCTGATGAATCGGGCTCAGCAGAACACCTCTTTCTCTCTACTGCAAACCATCATTGACAGGAAGCTGGAGGCGCCAGAGTTGCAGGAAGTCATGGATGTAGTAAAGAAGTTCGTTGTAACAGATACATCCTTGCCAGTGCTTGACCAGTCCCGCAGACTTTACTTCGACTATATAACAAATTACCCAACTTCCGTTGCCTCTCTTCACGACAGCGTGAGGTACTACATGGAGAACTTAAGCTACCCTTCTGTGCAGGGGCGTATCTCCGCTTGTCTCATGCTCGATAACATAATGGCTAACGTATCCAACAATACAGTCCCTCAAAAACTTGTGAGGAGAGTGTGGCTGAAGCTTCTTTTGTGTTTCATTAGGGAAGAGGACGACTCTTGTCGCAAGCACCAGCGGCTGTCGTTAACACAGCTGTTTAGCAACACCATACACAAACAGTTTCTCATAAAAGAGAGCTTGGCACTCATGAGAGGCGACAAGAAGGCTACCCGAACCACCAACGCCACCAATATGCAGCTTGGATGCCTGTCCCTAATGGCATTTCTGGATGACAAGCCCCAGAACATACCTTCCAATTTCTTCACTGAGGTTCTTCCTTGTGTTGTTGACCTCCTCGACCCAAAGAACTTTGAACCCATTCCTGCTGATGATGAAGATGGCACTGTCGTGGCCCAGCAACTGTGCATCGACAGAGCGTTGCTGGCTCTGCTGCAGTTATTTGAGAAGCTGCACGAACGGTACCGAAAGGACAGTAAGTGGAGCGTCGTGGCTGGTCAGGCTTGGTTCCACATTCGCCAGTATGTTTTATACAGCGAATTTGATGTTCGATTGTTGACGTCGATCTTATTAGGCAAACTCCTTGCTTCATATCCCATAGAAAAGGAACCGTGCCCCCCGGTGGCTAATACTACAGCCCTAAGTCGGGCACTCGTTAATGACTTCGCCGAGCAGCTCCGTTGCAGTGTGGCGTTCGAAAACAAATTCAAAGAGCTTTGTCTAGCCGCTGTCAGAAATCTTATTTACCTCATCAGACAAAGCCACAAAGTTCCTCTCATTACCCCTGATGTCGCCAGTGAAAAGAAAGACCTGTCCAACTCGCTGGCGAGAAGCTTGCAGGAGAGCATCAGGGCGTCTAAAGAGTGCAGTGCCGTCGGTGCCAGCGCCTATTGGGTCCTCTCGCTGGTGTGCAAGGTTGCTGCTGAGGACATCAACACGAAGCGCACTGTGCGTAGGGTAGCAGCATTTAATCTAATGGCTGGCATCGTGTTAGTGCTCGGTGATGACTTGGAGTCCTGTCGACCCGTTCTTGACTTCATACTCGCTGAAATTGTTAGGGAAACTAAGCAAGAAGAAGCGGAAGGCAACGGAAAGGAGCCCCTGGAGGTCGCCACTGAAGTTGCCGAGATAATTAAGGAAAAACTCGGGTGGGAGAAGTACGGCGAGTTGCTGCACGCTGCCGAGCGAGTCGTCTACCAGAAGCGACTCGCGCGGAAGTCCAGCAAGAAAGAAAGGTTTATTAAGAATCCTGAACGTGTCGAGGCAGAGCGGGAGCGAAAGTATCTTAGGCAAAAACTTTCCCTGAAAAGGAAGAAGCTTGAGGGTGGACCTCTTCCGAAGAGAAAGAAAGCTAGGAAAGTTCCCATAGTGTAATGATAGATAATTGTTTCTATTTTTCTAGAATAAATTATAGTATGAAGAGCTGTGTACTGTTGAACATTGTTGATAGAACGGCATTTTCCTTTCATCTTAGAGTTGGTGATATAATAACTCTCTTCCAGGCCGTTCGCTGCGTTGCAGCAGCTGGAAGGTAGCACAATTGTTATTATGTTAGGTTATCGTACAAATTTCGCAGGAAAGTATGAGTAGATGCCCTGTAACGGCAGACGTGCGCCTCAGTGACCGAGAAAACTGTGAACTGATCAGCTAGTATAGTTTCTATACATTTAGGATGTTTTTAATTCCTGTGTGAGAACACCGCGCATGAGTTTAACGTTTCAATGTACATCCTAGTTGTCCCCTATTTCTTCCCTAGTAAGATGTTCATTGTAATGGAGACGGTGCTTAAACTCTTCAATAATTTTTTTTTTTTAGATTAAGACTTCACAATTCACATAGACTTTCTGTGATAGACAACAGTTGTCCAATATCTGCTGCTGCCAGGCCAACTCGTTCCTCCATAAGAAAAATTACTCAGTCCCATTCGTTCCTATTTTCGACCAGCTCTGCGGAACGTGTTTTTAATACCGTTTGACTCCATGTACGATTATGTGATGCGTCGCTCGAGCGTCGTTTGTTAATATTTGTTTTTTGTAATACAAAATACATGTGACAACTTGTATGATTTCCTCAAAGCTCGGTTATCTTTCAAATGGCAAGTCATCTCAGGGGGTACATAGTGGGCCATAAATTAGGTTAGTTAGATTCGCCTTGTGCCTGGTCATGGTGACGTCGCGGGCAATGAGCTCGTGGATGAGGAGTCGAGGCAGGTGGCCGTCGGATTTGCCCACGGCAAATCATGCAGTCCCCTACTGAGACTATTACCCACTAATCAAAAGAAGCCTGCGCGAGCTATGGCAATCCCAGTGAGTGGTGGGCGCAAAGAAATAATTGTGAACAATCAAAGAAACCGTCCGACAGTGGCAGTCGTCGAATAGCGACGACAGCTGAATGGCCGTACTGTGCCGCCAACGTATTGGCACACGAGACTTACGACTATCTGCGGATGAGACGTCCGCAACCCTCTTGCAACGACTGCGTCGTAGCTCTCACTGTCGAGCATTTTTTGATAGCCGAGTGTCCCACCTTCTCCGACGAGCAGAGGGACTGCTATCCGGACTTCCATGATCAAGATGCTGACTCTATCCTCCGAGGAATGCCTTCTGAGTGACCTCGCGGCCAATTTAGTAAAAATGCCCTAAGACTCATCAGATGTGACCATCAAGAACTGTTATGAACCCATTACAGTAAATGCTATCGTCAATTACGGCTCTACCCTTATAAAGGTAAAGGTAAAGTCAACTTAGACCACACCCTCACCTGGGAAACCCACATGCACTGGTTTGTGCTGCGGGTATAGGCCCATTAGCCCCAGACGAGCAAGTGTAGTCGCAGTCGCCCTCGGGTTACGAACTATGGCGCTAATTTGACGGAAGGAACAAATAACCCGAGACCCCCCACCCCCCTCATCTCTGAGGAAAGCAGTTCCGC
>LQNS02276866.1:10470742-10489587 GCA_001587735.2 Parhyale hawaiensis
TGAATGCGTAAAGACTGCTATATATATATAGCTTCCTGCTAGTTCCTAACCCTTATACCTGTCATTCTCCAAACTATTTTTCAAAATTTCCTCCCTGGACAGCCCAATCCCAATTCCCAGCCGCCCCACACGCTAAACTTGTAAAGCAGAATACGGGAGTGTAAAAAAAATCCGTTATTGACGTGCGTTCCACTTCGAAGTGAAAGCAAACGTTTTTTTTTTTTTTATTCTCTTTGGTCTAAGATTTAGCTGTGATTCTCTTAAGTTCTGCCTAAGGAATTCTCCTGGTTGAGAATCATAGCTGCAGTTGAACCACTAAATCGTAAGAAATTCTTGTGGTTTACAGTGAAGCTGAACCTCGTGTCTACAGCTCTTACTTTTATACCGTGTTAGCTTGATGGGATTCTAAGCATCACTAAACGTGAACTTCCATTGTTCGCATCCTAAGTCCGCTGTTCCATACGCACAGATCCTAGACATTTATTAATACAGGCGAGTCATGAATGAACAGTTATCTGCAAATTAATAACGGCTTATTTATTCTTATTATATAAATTGCCTAAATTAATCATAATGATCTGATTTCAGAGCAGCGACAGAAAGAATCTTGTACTGTACAATAAAAATGAAGCAATGAAGCAGTTGGTGAATAGATCTTTCCTAGAATAAATAATTATAAATAACAGCTGATAACTCCAAATCATGCTAGACGCGCTACACAGCATTTACTAATTTAGCAGCGGTTAAGAGAGGCCAGTTCTTTCCTCCATTTCTACTCTGTCCCTAGAAACGGTATCTTTCTACGTACTTAAAAAGTCGTTCCAAAACGGCTTTTTACCTCTAGTGTGAAGTTGCATCTACACGAGCGGTCACAAAAAAAATATCATTTTTACTCCAGGCATTAGTCACAACAAACAGTTGGGCATTTCTCCCCGCTCTAATTTTCTGGTATGAACATTTACAAAATGTTTCCCTAGGCAGAGTGTCAACATCATAAATTACAAAAAAAAATGCTCAAGCGCTTTTTTACCCGATGTCTCTTTTTACATAATCATGTACGGCACAGATCATCTGTGAGCACTGGACAGAGATGTGATGCCGCGATGTAAGTCGTAAGGAGCAAGGGTAATTAATTTTTACTAGTTTCACCGAGTTCAGATGCCAATTTCTATTACTAGAAATAGATCTAGATACTGTTTCTTTATCTCGAAAACTTTGATGACACAGTGCAACTATTGTTAAATATTATTGTTTATGTCTGGTGTTTAATATATATTATGCAATAAGTAAGAAGTTTGCATTAAAAGACACCAACAATAAGTCTGCGGAAAGGCCCGAGAGAGAGTCGTGCTTCAGTACACAATGAGCTAAAATTAGGAGCGTCAAAAGGCCACATTTAAATCGTCGTAAATTGCTTACTGTAGCCATCGTACAAACGTCATATTATTTTCATGGGCATGTATAGATTCTCTCTTATCTTTCTTCAAATCTCAAGCAATTCTACAGCTACCAGAAAGCGATCTACGGTTCACAGTATTTACCTATATGGTGGGTGCAGCACGATTAGAAAATAAACATTTGAATTTGCCACATTTTTGGATGACGTCCAGCACTGCACAAAAACGTCATCGATCGGCCAATAAAATTAAACATGGTAGGCTTCACTTATCCGGAAAATTAGCCAGGTGCGCTGGTTTAGACCCGCTGGATTGAGTTTCAGGTGTTAAGCCTAGATCGATTACTCTTGAGACTGCCAAAACATAGTTCTCAAACGTCATGGGCATGCTACTAACACCTGTGACACGAACGAAAGTAGCGAAGGGACCGCCCCTCTATATGAAGTCCACGACAAGTCAAATCGAGTGAGCTTAACTTGTGAAGCTAATCGATGATACCCGATGTCGTTGCAAAGGCCAAGCCAGCCGTACGAAGGTTACTTGTTGAGACAGCCTACGTAGATGTTGTCGTACAGCCACTCAGGGCAGTGGGAGGCCACGAAGACGCGAGTCTTGTAGTACAGATCCATGGGCTGGTACCGTGCTTGTGGCTGCTTGTCCAGCAGGGCGGAGGTGAAGGCGTGCATTACCGTGCTCAGGTCCGTGTTCTGGGGATAGCAACAATACTTACTACCACGGAGAATTTAATCGAAGGAGGAAGTAACGGCGACGGGGATCGGGAGCTAAGCTTCCGGCAAGGATGACTCGCTGATTGGCTGAGAGCCAGTGATTGGTGGGAAGGCAGCAGCCATCGAATGACAAAAATTCTATGGCCAGTACGGTGGAATGTGGCTGTCTTCCCTCCAGCAATTAACCCTCTAAGGACCAAGTTTCCGTTTGTCTCAGATTTTTGGAAATAGTCATAAATTGCAGTCCTCGACTACCGTCTCATAGTCGTTTCTCACATAAGTCCAAAAATCACTGATCACTTCTTTATTTAGAAACCGAATTTTTTGCGAAAGGGGACTTGTAAGGCCCAGTGGTCCTTGAAGGGTTAAGCTTTCTCGGCTACTATACATAGGGACTAAACTTAGAGAAGCTCTTAGATTTCAAAATAACAATACTTGAATTTGTTATGTCAATTCATTCAATGCATCCTGGAAGCGGCAGTACTTTTGTTTCAGAAAAATATTCGTCGCTCTGTATGTTTGAATGACAAAAAAAAAAAAACAATAATTTTAGGACAGGTTTTTGGTTACTCTTTTCGGGACGGGACTGATGGCCAGTCTAGTACATGTATGTGTATAAACACGGCTCATTTCAGCCACTCAGCCATCGAGCCAGCGAAGCTTCAGCCTCGGGAAGAATTTTAGCTTCCGATCTTCATAACCGTTGCAACCTCCTTCTATGAAAGCTCTTTGGCACAAACCACTTTATTACCTTCGCCAAAGTCGTTATGTTATGAACAGTCTCCGTGTCGGTAAGACTCTGTTCAAGAATATTTTTTGTTTAGGGAAGTCTCTGTTTCATGAACATTCTCCATTTTAGGAAGTTACTGTTTCGGGAACATTCTCCGCTTATGGAAGTCTCTGTTTCAAGAACATTATCCGCTTTGGGAAGTCTCTGCTTGAGGAGATCTCCTATATAGGTACTACATATACTCACTCCGCCGGTGATGTAGCTCTTCATGAGTCGCACGCGCTCCTGGAAGAGTTCTTCGCCGTAGTCCTTTTTCACTTCATCACTCATGTTGGCCCACATCTCCTTCGCGCTTCGCTCTACGCCCTCTTCCGTGAAGATGTTCGTCCCTGGAAAGAAGACCACTTTTGAGTGTTTTGCGCTTCTAACGCATTCGATATACGGTTATAAAATTTAAAAAGAAAACAATACTTTAGAGGTTTGGTGTCTCTATAGGCTACTTAGCAAATGAACTAAACATCGGCATACGTGGTAAAGGGATTAGCGTTATGATAATGGGACTATGTTATTAATGGGATTATTCGGTTAATGGGACTATGTTGTTAATGGGATTATGTTGTTAATGGAATTATGCGGTTAATGGGTATACGTTTTAAAGGGAATAGCTTTATGATTGATGGGATTATGTTGTTGATGGGATTATGTGGTTAATGGAATCATGTGGTTAATAGGAGAATGTGGTTTGAATTATGAAGTTAATGGGAACACGTGATTAATAGTTTGTAATGGAATCATGTAGCAGTGGCTTCATGGGTTGTTGTGGTTAACGGGTTCATGAAAATATGGATTTATATACGGTTCTTGGATGTATGGGAACCTAGGGCCAATGGAGTCATGGATTAATGAATGGACGAATGAAAAATCGGACATGGCGTCAGTATTTCTGTCACTTAAGAGGAGCCTTTCTAGTATGACGCACAGATACGGTATTGTTGCAACTACGCACAATTAACGCTCTCAGTCTATTTATTATAGGGGGAAAGAGACAGCCCTGCTACACTTGCACAAACCAAAACTTATATGCTAGAAAAATTTTTATTTTTCTTACACGGTACAGAAGAAAATTTAGGGAGCGAACATTCTTACTGTCTGATTTGAAAGCGAAGGTGTAGGGGCAACAGTACTATGCATGGCCACAATATCTATTTGGGGCTCAGTCAGGGTTTGTTCTACGGAGGCCAAGCTCCTGTGAGAGGTTTTGCTATGCTGTGGGTGCTGGGTGTCCGCAGGGATATTGGTTTTTGTGTTTCCAAAGTATGTAAAGCTATAACGTCTCACAGTCTTCACTCTCCGATACGATAGCTCTTGACAGTCCGCGATCGACTCCAGTCGTCCAATTTTTTTCGGCCCTAACAAGGTTTTAGCTGCAACACGACCCAGTGCATGTGGGTTTCCTAGCGGGGGGGCATAGGCAAAGGGACCATTAGCAATAACGTAGATTTCATTAATATATAAATACCACTGACGGGCACCGTAACTAACTAACAGCCAGCCAATCTGTGCTCCTGAAACAGTGACGAGCCAGAGAGAAGTGATGCATCGTTTAATTAAGAGTACCGTACAGTGCAATAAAAAAAATAATAAATACGTTAGCATTAACTTCTTCCCCGGGCACCACATTGGCCATTTAAAACGCTTATCATGCGCTGTTGGTATGCGATTTCCAACGAAAATTCAATCAAAAGTTGTAAAGCAAAATATCACAATTTATGCTCTGGCAAATTAAGCCTAGATGGATTAGTCGAATATCGATATTCTTTAAACTTTCATGAACGAAAAAATAAAATGGACCGGTGATTATACAGTACGTGTCAAGTGATGTAATCAATGTGCGATATGATCTAAAAGTTTTGCATTACTCCATTTTCACGGCTTGATCACTTTTCATGTGATTAAGGAGATTTTGGGCAGCCCCATAAGTTGATTTTGGGCTTTATTTAGTTTGGGATTGACCATAATTTTGTTAGTGACAGCATATATATATACTCCTTAATTGTTGATTCGCCGGTTCGCTGCTACCGTCAAGTTGAAGGGGTGAAGTATTCTAGGGCTAGAGAGGAGTGAAAAATAATAATTGGTAAAAATTAAAGTTTTTTGTCCTTGATTGAGAACGCTACATAGAATTTTACTTCATTTTATTTCAAAAATTTAAAAAATGCTGTTTTTTGTGTAAAATAGAGCATTATTTTTTGTGTGTAAGATGGAGTATTAACTTTTTATGTGTGTGTAAAACGGAGTATTAATTTTTATTAGGTCAACACATACGAGCATATGCAGCTATCAGGTTCCACCATCTCCATCATCGTCACCACCACGGCGACACTCATGATTCATATTACTCATAAGTAAGGCTGTGACTATATGCTCTTGTAGACAGAGAGGTAGATGATAACTCCAAAACAACAAATTACATTAAGTATAGGCTCCTACAGTGAACAGCTTCTGCAGGCTGTATTACCGTCATAGCTTTACGTTTAAGCTTTTTTGTGTGTTTTGGAGTTATCACCGACTTCTGTGTCTATAACTTACCGTCGATGGGCACGGTGACATTAAATTAAGCTCAACCCAATGGGCTTGGCTTTTCTAGAACTTCAGAAAGAAGCGTTGATTTTGTTATAGTGAATCACTTTGACAGAGTTAGAAGCAAATTGTCTACAGTCAAGATGACCAAGACTTCCTAATTTGGAGAAAAAACTAATGTTCGGTTGCTTCCAGGCTAATTTCTGAAGGGTGTATTTTCCAAGCCTCGATCGAAAAAATGAAGCCAACACACCTATCTGCCGCTATGAACAAGTCAAGCTTACGGGGCTTGGCTTAAATCAGTTGAATCGGTGTTAGTGTGCCAACCGATGTCACCTCTACAGCCCTCTGTATTCTTGCATATCCCACTAGTAGACCTCATTCCGTTGCATCTCTGGAGGGATCCCCCCGGTATCTCTATCTCTCCTCTCACCCATCCTTCGACTATCTCCCTCCTCTTCCCCGCCTCACTCTGGAACCTCCGCCCAATGGGGACTGCAGTTATGTGTAGTCACAACAGCATCAACATGACACCGCTACTTTGTAATTCTACAGCCAACACTCACCTGCAACAAAGTTGCCGGGTTCCACCACCACAACAGAGACACCCCAGGACTTCATCTCGTGTCTGTAACACAGCAAACTCTCAATGTAAAGTACACCGGTATTAGGACCAATAATAAAGAACATATACAATGACACGCAGACCTTTTAGACACATTGAATCTGAATCTCACCAAGCTCATATTTTATTAGAAATACATATATATATATATAAATTGTTTTTGCCATATCCTCATTTTCGCTTGAATTTCTACAGTACTACAATTTAAAGGTTCGAGTATTATGCATTGTGGCAATTATCCAATCCACCTTTTACACTTCATGAAGCGCTAACGTCGTCTACCAGCTCATACCATCAATATCCTTTAGCATCTACTTATTAGAATGGGTAAGTTAAAGGAGTTATACCAGGTACTGCGCAGGATACCGACTGATGCAGAAGTGGGGTTGGATATCGTCAAGTATCCAAAGGTTTCGACCAGCTGTTAACAACCTTGGAAAACATTTCTGAGAAGAGACAGAAATTCAATAAAGTTTCTAATCGGTAATGAAGTCGGAGACCAAAGAATATTAATGAAAAGTTTTCAGGGTCCATTGATCTGAAAGTGAAGAAGAATCCCTTTGTAGCACATCATGAACTTAGAGTGATCTAAAAGAAAGCTAGAACTGAAGTGAGCAAGAACACGATCACTGGAACACTGAACAGCACCGGCATGCAGTCTAGATCACTTAGAACAGGTCTGACACTAACGCTAAATCATGTTGAAGGTCTGTTGATTTTCATGGAAGCTTATGCAGCTAATGTAAATAAAGTTCTCAATAAAATAGTGTGGTCAGATGAGACGATAAGTGAATTTGGCTGTAATACGGCAGCAGGGGAGGAGGGGGCACGAAAAAAGTCTGACCAGATTACAAAGTTCCAAATACCACACCTACTGCAGGACGCGGTGGTAGCAGCATTATGATAATAGCGTGTTTTTTTATGAAATGACACTGGTACATCTGCTGTATTAAATGCACCAGCTGTACCAACTGCAGCATGAGCCACATACCTGAGGCAGTCGCTGAGACCCTCCACAGCAAACTTAGAAGCAACATAAGGCGACCTCATAGGCACCGCCATGCGGCCCAACATGCTGGCTACGTTCACAATGCGACCTGCATGACAAGCGTTCAGTGTTAGGGTTATGTGCAACGTAGGAAACAAGTGGAACGTTGACTGGAACAGTGCGGAAGCTCTGTCGCTTTTACAAGGGAATTATGAGTGTGAAACTAGACCGACCGTTTATAGCACACACATGCAGTTATTTCGTAAGTACGTACAGCTGAACAAAGCTTCCGTCGTTCGCGTTCTTTATAACATATGAAGCGCCAGGCAAACGATGCCGTTGAATCCATGGTAATCTATAGAAATATTTTAAACTTACAAAACTGTACGTCATAATAGTACCGGTAACGTCAGCATTTTCACTGTAATTTACGAAATGAGATAATCGACACCGAGGAAAAATACGCTCTGTCAGATCTTTTTTTTTTCTCTTGGCGCATTTTCACAATTAATGGTGGAAAAGTAGTGACAATAAAACGTTTCAAAATATTCCATGGTGCGCATAGCAAGGCTGTTCAACGAAATGCCACGTCACATTCGAAATACCACTGATGTGAAAGTTATAAAATTAAAAAATTTGCCTTACTTGAACTAAAATAGTCAAGCAGACTAGCAGTCAGGGGTTACGTGCACTGTGGAGATAATTTACTGCAGGCTCACCCTTTGGGTGCAAGCAACGATAGTAGTATAACAAAAGCTAAATAAGTGTTCTTGGACCCGTATTTGTTATACTACTAACGATCCACCAGATAAGAACTAGCATCATGATTCCACATTTGGAGCAGGGTGAATAACGCTATCTGGACCTCGTCCGAGGCGCTCAAAGTAACGGTATGACCGTGAATATACATAACCATGACAAAGTAACCTATGGTATGAAATGTGTTGGGGCTAAAAACTGTCAATACTGGACACAGTTCATATGTACTCGAAAATGGGACTCTATAAGCTTGCTATTAAAGGCATTTCCAGAGCACGAATAAGCTCTAAATTTGACCAATATGAACTAAATTACAATGTGCGATGCAAGCTTATGTGACATGGAGTAGCAATGAGTAATGGTCAACACTGCAAATTAAGATAGTAAAAGACACTTCGCAATGAAATTTTTTCCAATGACTGAACTTTCAGCACGGAACTGCCATAGCCGTCATCAGGAGAAAATATCCCCCTTAGCTCTGAGGGTTATAACGAACGAAAGTAGGTCATCCATTCTACGTAAGGAAACGTGTTTGATGCACTGAATGAAACGGAGTCGGAGCTGCGGTAGGTAAACAAAACGAAATGGGCGTCAGCCAACTATGGCGGGCCTCTACAATACGCAGGACAGGCTAGACAACTAATGGCAACCTGGCTGAAAGTGGCTGGAGACCACCGTGAGAGCCGTACAGACGTGAAGGTGTGTCATTCTGCCAAGGAGGTTTACTGGAAGGAGGTACCAACGGCTACCGAGACAGGAAGTTCAAAAATTTCTCGAGGCTTATGTCTAGTTGATTTGCTGATTTACTACACGGATAGCTTGGGGCCAGTGACAGGTGGGAAGATATGGTTGGGGCCTGCGATTGGTGGGAAGAAATGGCTGGGGCCTGTGATTGGTGGGAAGCAAAGGCTGGGGCCTGTGATTGGTGGGAAGAGATGGCTGGGGCCTGTGATTGGTATGAAAGAAGCAGCCATCAAAAGACAATAATATTCCCTGGCAAAGTAAGGAGAGATGTGGATTTGTGCCTTCCTTCAGTTCAACCTCCTTGTACTTTTGTAATCGCAGGTCGACAGAAATAGCAACATTGCACATCACCAACTTGATGCCGGGCTACGGTATGTATTCGCACATGGAACTTTATTATCCAAAGACCAGCCCGTACGTACGTACATATGTCGTTGACATTACCGACTCATAGCACGTAACGTGACCACGTGCGAAAGGCACATCCGTAAGTCACGTTGCGTGTGCCACTGCGTAGTGTATGCTACTAGTTACAGCCATATTACAAAACCAAGCAGCTTCATGGGATTTTCCGCTCTGGCTGCAGTGGGAATAAAAATGATGCGCACTTCATTTACGGTTACTCTCAGGATGCTTAGTAAGGTAAATACTCTATTTTTATTGCCTTTGAAAGCCAGTAACGTGAACTAAGGCAGCCGACTCCTTACCTCGAGCCCTGCGGACGAGCGGCAGGAAGGCCTGGGCAGCAGCGATGGTTCCAATAACGTTGACTTCGTAAATTTTTCTGTAGGTGTCCAGCGGCAGCCACTCAACGTCCCCAAACGCAGCGATGCCAGCGTTGTTCACAACGCCCCACAGGCCCTCTGCAACACACGACAGGCGTTAGAACACCAAAATGCTGCTGGCAACGCAGCAAAGGCTCTTTGTAACGCACAACAGGCGTTAGAACAGCCAAATGCTGTTGGTAACGCCCCCATCAGGCTCTCTGTAACGCGCGGCAGGGTTAGAGCAACTAAATCACTGTTATAACGCCCTCTAAGGCAAGCTGCAACGTACATCTGGCGTTAGAACAAGCCATATACTCTTCGAAAACGCCTTCAAAGCCTTGCGGAACACCCAGCAGGCGTTACATCCAGTCAACACTACCAGAAACTCCTAAAAAACTTCTGTACTACTGTGACGAAAGGTAAAACAACCCTAACACTATTAACTACGCTCCTAGTCCAGCTTTCGCATAGTTCTACTGCAACTTCTGCAGGTTTTTACTTGATATTGCAGGCTCTGTGAAGTATTATAGGTATTACACAGTACCGACATAGATTCATCTGACCACTAAACAATTCAAATGGTAAGATTTATTAAGATTCTATAACTAATATAAGTGTATACATCAAAATTCTAAATATGAGCCTCAAGCAAATCTATATCCCTATTTCACACTGAATTTCTGTGTGGGATATCTGACGAATATAAACTTGAAAAGTTAAAAGCAACATAGAAACATTTTTATAGTAATAGCATGTCGTTCAAATATATATATATAGACTTACAAACAACTTGGAATAATGCTCATCTACAAGTATCTATCACTAAGGAAGGAAAAGTTTTGTTTATAAATCCAAATCCCGAGGTACATTGTTTGAACCACATTAAAATTGAACTTCGTAGGAAGTACACTACATCCGTCTCTATGTTTACGTGAGCTGTGAAATTACTATTAAATTAAAAGCTGCCTGAATATGTTAAGTCCTTAGAGCATCCATGGAATGCTTACAAATGCCGTAAAGAATAACAGTAAAGTGACACAATATTATTGCATTATAATTCCTTCAAAAAACTGCTTCACATGAAATCACATTTCCCTAAAAATTAGATTTGTCTCAAGAGTTCTTGCCTTCACTGTACTTAGAATAAAGAATAACAAAGCCGGCAGCACTGTAACTCACTAAATGGTCTCTCCATCACCCTAACAAAATTTGGGTCACCCGAGGTACCGTGCAGAAGTAGAAGTATGGTTTTAGTATCTGTGCCGGCCCTGACTTTCGTCAGGGTTTAAACTGGTATAGTTTCTGTACAGTACCACACTGCTGATTGGGATTTAATGTGCCAGTAAATGACTGACGGAACAAACCCTAATAGGCTTGACACTGTTGATTATTCCGATTATTGAGTTGGCTTAGACCCGTTCAATCGAGTTTCAGAAATTTAGTTTCAATAAAACCGTAATCTGGGCTCCATAAAACGAGGTTTTCATCGTTCTCAAACACAATCGTGTGGCTACAAACACCTGAAACACGATTCAAAGTGGCGAAAGCAAAGCTCCTCAGTGAAGTTCCTGACAGCCAACCTGGTGTAGTGAGCTTATATCAATGACCCTCCCTTTCGCTCACGGTGGCTTAGCGACAGCGGCTCTGTACTGAATGCGGTGATAACCAGTTCGAGTCTCTGACTCTCACAGCGCTATCAATGGAATTATATATATTGCGTGGAACACTACGGCATCGAAAAGGCTGCAAAGGATTGTCATATTGCTTTTCCTCATTTAAATTCGTTCCAATTTTTTTCCTAAGATACGCAAGATGCAGGGTACTACCAAAGTTAAAAAGTTCTAGAGTTAGGGCGCGAATTGAAAATCAATTTAGCTGTGCCCACTGTATGCGCGATATTATATTATCATCATTAATATTAAGCACGTAGCTAGTAGCAAAATAATTACCATCGGGAGCTAACAGCTCCTGGACCTGCTGGCGCGCCCGCTTCAGATCCGCGGGTTTGGTGACGTCACCAAAGACAACATGGAGGCGGTCGCTGGCCAGCGCCTTCAGTGCCTTGGCTCCATCGCCGTTGCTGAGGCAGAGCGCGAACACCTTGAAGCCCTGAAAAAATGAAACTGAAGTAGTTATCTTGCTGAGCAATTGCCGATTACAACTTTTTACTAATCATCCTTAGTCTTCAACTTCACTGCTGATTTGCAACTGCATTTTTTCTTGCGCTTTTCGTAAATGCTTGAAACAGCAGTCAGTGGTTTACCTAAAAATTTAAGAACGGACGTATGTCTTGACCTCCCTCGCAGCAGGCGACCCACCTCAATGGACTGGCTGCCGCATACAAAATAATATAAAAAAAACTATATGGCCGTCCTCATAAGCTCTTTCAGCGTAGTTCAAGAAGGTACACCTCAACCTCCGTACTGGCCAGCTGTCATCCCGCTACTGAGCCGCTCTTAATGCCACTGTCATGGATGCCAATTGGATTTTGAGAAAGCCCATAATCTAAAAAAAAACATTCTCTGGCAGACTTGGGTGCAGAAGGACAAATACACAACCGCCCCCTGGAAAGTCTATAATTCAGCGGATATTTCGCCGGCTGTAACAACCTCAAGTCTATAATTCAGCGGATATTTCGCCGGCTGTAACAACCTCAAGTCTATAATTCAGCGGATATTTCGCCGGCTGTAACAACCTCAAGTCTATAATACAGCGGATATTTCATCGGCTGTAACTGCCTCAAGTCTATAATACAGCGGATATTTCACCGGCTGTAACCGCCTCAAGTCTATAATTCAGCGGATATTTTTCCCTGCTGTAACAACCTCAAGTCTATAATACAGCGGATATTTCACCGGCTGTAACCGCCTCAAGTCTATAATTCAGCGGATATTTCGCCGACTGTAACCGCCTCAAGTCTATAACTCAGCGGATATTTCGCCGCCTGTAACCGCCTCAAGTCTATAATTCAGCGGATATTTCACCGCCTGTAACCGCCTCAAGTCTATAATTCAGCGGATATTTCACCGCCTGTAACCGCATCAAGTCTATAATTCAGCGGATATTTCGCCGCCTGTAACCGCCTCTCTTTCATGACGATCGATGATGTGTTAGCATTAGTACTGATGTAACTCTTTCAATATTCAAGTGCCCATTTTTATCAACGGATGTTGCAGAGCGTTGATTGTAGAGCTAACAGACGATGCTATCGATTTGTTACGGGTGTGCGCATTTCTAATCGGTCAGATGCAACAGTGTATGTTACTAGAATATAAATCGTTCTTGATTCTTGGAAATATAGAAACATATATAACGTAAACAGAAAAGAAATCTGTCGATTATATCCTATAGTTCTGTGTCATTTATTTTCGTATCGCATACAAAATACTTCTATTTGTTGATGATTTTTTTACCATTTTAATTATATTCAAGTACGTAATATTAAATTACATGCATCACTAGTTATGCAGCTTCATATCTTATAAAAGAACCTGACAAAAATGGATATGCATTTCACTTAATACTATTAGCACACTGAACGTCGTCATCATTATGCACGGGAATTTTGGCCTGGGCATTTTTCTAACGGTGCTTGTAAGATAGAAAATGCTTACGCCGCACAGCTCTTCAAAGAAGTGATTATATATTTTTGAGGCAGTTTGCATTGAACAAGAGCTCGAGAAAACCAATGAACATGAGCGCTCAAGATAGAAAAACAGTCACCGAAAAAAATTTTAAATTTTAGATCATCATGTGAACAAGTTACACTCAATGCGCCATATAGTCCGACATTTTATACTACATTTTTTTTTGTAGTAGATTGCGATTTCTGTATATGTACTGTATGACTATGTATGTCAATAAAACAGACCATGAATAATGTGCCAAGATAAATGAGCGTTCATAAACTGCCGAACTTGTTAAAGCCTTATTCATTTTCACATTCGCTCAGCACAAACAATAGTTACATTAGCCTCAATATGTCGCTATCTTGTACTCATACTGATGCAGAATTTTTTTTCTATTCAAGATTTATGAATGTACTTCATAATGAAATGTTGGCATTAATCAATTCACTGTTCCATACCGCAGCGTGAAGATGCAGCGCTAGTTGGTACCCTATGCCTGTGTCACACCCCGTGATGAGGACACTCTTGCCGTCCACGGAGAGCTGGTGAGATGAAAATATAAATTTAGTCGTGAGATGAAAATTTAAATTTAGTCGTGAGATGGAAATATAAATTTAGTCGTGAGATGGAAATATAAATTTAGTCGTGAGATGGAAATATAAATTTAGTCGTAAGATGGAAACATAAATTTAGTCGTGAGATGGAAATATAAATTTAGTCGTGAGATGGAAATATAAATTTAATCGTGAGATGGAAATATAAATTTAGTCGTGAAATGGAAATATAAATTTAGTCGTGAGATGGAAATATAAATATAGTCGTGAGATGGAAATATATATTTAGTCGTGAGATGGAAATACAAATGTAGTCATTCATGAACTTTTAGAAAGTACAAAAATAACAGACGGGGGGGATTTAATAGTCTGCATAGATCTTGTTAAATGCATATATTGTCATTTGAGGCTATATATTTTCAGCATATTTAATGCAGACTGGAAAATATTTGATTTTTTGCTTTCACATGAAATAATAGAGAGATGAAATCTACTCTCGACACATTAGCTGAATCTAAAAACTGCATGTAGCAACTAAATGGGTACATAACACCAATATTCAACAACAGCAGCCCTGTGAATGCGTTTATTTCAAAAGGCACGGATAAATCCATAAAACTTGATCATTCATCTAAACAAAGCAAATTTCAACTGAAACATGTTGATTTCTATGACTTTTAGACGAATGACATGCAGAAGTAAGAAGAATAATTTAGCTTCCGGACATACCCGTCTGGAGGACATGGCCAGGAACAGTCCAGCTGCTCCGATCCAGAGCGTGAAGCCTAACAGGTAGGTATTCTGGACGAACAGACACCCTAGGATATTACGGAAACACAGGGACACCGCACCCAGCAGGAGGACCATGAATATCCTGTCTAGGGTCAGCAGCGGCTGTTTCAGGACATCTCCAGGACTGGATTTTTCTTCCTCTTCGGGTTGGCTGTTTTCGATTTCTTCTACTTCCTTCTTCTCGGGGACGTCGGTTGAGTCTGCCATTTCGTGTTAGGTCGACGAATTCAGAGTAACAAATAAATAATATTTTGGCACTACTGAGAAAGAAAGTGTCTGGAAAAACCCAAAATACAAACATTTACGGGTAATTCATGTATAATTTTGTTACTGTGTTATCAAGAATCATCGCTGTTGACTACATACTCATAACTCTATGCGTTAAGGGTTTCAGGGCACGTTCGATTGGGCTCTGAAATTAAGCCTTCGAGGCTGGACTTCCCCGAAATTTCAGACAGAGGCTTCGGCTTTGCAGCTTTGGGTTGCGCTGCAAGTGTTGGAAGCAACGCGATATAATATATTCGGGCGGCTGGAAACTCCGTTTTATGGAACAATGCTGCGTATCTAGAAGTCTCAGAAGCCATCGATTAGGGTTCAGTGCCTCATAGTCAATTCAACATGTCGAAGTCACTGCATCCGCCTGAAGTTAACTTTGGCAATCAGGGGAAGGCGCCCTTAGGCCTATATATAGTCTCCCTATTTACTGTGAGCTCTACCAGAGAAGAAGAAGACGAAGAAATAAAGAAGATTTATAGACCCCGTAAACTCACTGTAAAGGCTGAGAACTTTAAAGGTATGCAAATTGCCTCTACAGCTGTTGCTGTAGAGGCTCGCCAGGGACATCCCATAGAAGAAAGATAAGCCGTATTGCGCCATCAGCACCACTGAAGAGCTGGGCCGATAAGCTATCTTTTCCACACCTGATACTCAGGCTCTTGTAGAGATACAGCAAGCGGCTAGCTACATCCCAGTGGCCATGAATGGCACCTGTTTGGTTGCAAGAGAACTCTGTCTTACACTTGGTGCACATTGCAATGTTTTGTTCTCCGGACGCTGTACAAATTGTTCAAACGGTTTGTTACGTTCTTGTAAATAAAACCTGAGCGTCTAAAAAACCTGAATGAATTGCTTAAATTCAACCGTTATGCATGTTAGCTGACTTAGGAGACGTTCGATTGGGCACTGAAATTATATATAAGCCTTTGAGGCCTGACTTCTTGTAAATTTCAAGCAGGTGCGCCGGCTTCGCCCCGTTTAAATGAGTTCCATGCATTGACCCATAATTGGTTACCCGTGAGACTTCCAAACGCTCATTCATACTCTGTAAAATTAAGTTTTCAGGCGGCTCAATGTGATCGTTTTGCTGTTAACACATACAATGCGATGCAATGTGGCACAACCAAAGCTTCTGTTTGTAATTTCAAACAAGTGAAACCTCCAAAGCTTAAACTCGAGGGAAGCTTTGGGAAGCGTTCTTAGGCCGGGACCCCGCAGAAAGCAACAAGCGACGCAATGCGATTTCTACTTAAGTCGTGTTGCAGCAATGCACGGGTGTCGCGAGGCATCGCAGTTGCGGCGGTGTGGACAGCAGACTGCTGTACCCTCCGTTACATTTTGTCGTGCAACAAATTTGTCGCTCGCCTCGAGGGTGCACAGGGCCCCGGCCATAGTAGCCGCCACCATGTGTCGAAGTTTTGGACATCGTTTCGAATGTGCAGCGAATTACATAGCACTCTCACAGCTGTTCATACTTTTCTGTTGCCTATGCAAAGATGAAACAAAGCATTCCATTTGCTCTGAGTACGAGAAATGAAAAACCAGAATGTGAACCCGCTCTTAGAAGAATCTTGTCGACTTTCCGCCTCACTCTCAATGAATAGACAGAAGAATTCTGAAAAAATGTTGCCCAATGCATTCATTGAAGTTGCACAAATTCCTTACACAAAAACAAAATATTTCTTTGCAGCTAAAAACATGAGTTCAATGATCGAGTCATAATCCTGTTAAAGCGCATAACATAGAAATCTGTCTATTTTGCACAGAAAGCTTTATCCTACTCGATAACAACTCAGTTTGTTTGTGGCTAGTTGTTTTCTCCCTGTCCTCATTAACAGTATAACACAGGAAAAAACTTCTGCAGTACGGCATGCAACAGGACACATGTTTTACCTAATTTGAAATTAAAGTACTGGATACGTCTGACGTACGTAGCTGTTAGCTGTTTGCGATGGGATGGATTCCGAATTTTACTTCCATCCCACAACAAAGTTTATTTGTTTCATGGGAACAATTGATGTGAAAAATGAGTAAAATGAGCAGAACCACGAAGAAGAAAACGAACGAAACGTGGGTTTCCTTGAACTCATGCTGTCATACCATGACGGATTGGGTTACTATGGCAAAGGACGATAGTTTAAGATGGATTGCAAATAACTGAGAGAAGTTAGTAAGTGCCGCAAAAAAGGATTAAGAAGAAAAAGGAAAGCATGCCACGTCGTAAAGATATACACTCGGTTGGTTAGTTGCTTGCTTGGTTGGGCGGGTGATGGGCTCTTCATCTCGATGTGATGGATTAGATAGGGGAAAAATCAAACGCTGTACGGCAAGAGAGCCATCATCTTACCGATTTTTATTGACGTTTTGAAGGCATTTAAAGTACCTAATGAAAGTAGCAGCATAGATACGAGATTGTATTTCCTCCCCATTACGAATCTTTCTTTTTCTCTACACTCAAAATGCTCATTCTGGATAGAAAGTTAACGAAGGTGAAGGGAAAGACAGGCCTGAGAAAAGAACACTTAGAACAGTGAAGGGAACCGCGTTTCATCGCATTAATATTTTCCGCCGTCATTTAAGGACGGCGCGGGCTATCAGTATCTTACAGTGCGGTGAGATGATGATGATAACATTCGATCAAGTGATAAGTAGGAGATAACATGCACAGTCGAAGAGATAAAGCGGCGCATTAATTTCAAGAATTAGTCACGTCTACACTATTTCACTGAACTGATCTTGATATCTTGAGGGGTCTTCGTAAGAAGTCCAGGTGACGTTGATCACGTCACCCCACGTGTGTGGAGTCACTCTGCTGGGTGTCTTCTGTGGTGCCGCAGTTAGCGACCAAAGAGAGAGCCTGCAGCGAATTATCTCCACAGTGCACGTTACCGCTGACCGCTGGTCTATCTGGTATTCTTCTCAAGTAAGAATCCAGCATCAACCTACATAATAAATATTCCCAAGGGCCTCCAGTGCCTTTTCCGCGTAGATGTTGCAGCTTTCCGCAGTTCCTGCTGATGAGGTTAGTTTTGTAAAGTTAGGTTGGCTCTCAATACTTCCCCTTCTGTTTCGGTATGTTGGCTGCCGATCGAGGTGGCCGACCTATTGCCGCAAGACTTGTATGTATGTCTTGTATGTATTTCGTTTCCTTCCCCTGTGCGGCGTAGCTGAGCGAAAGCGTTCAGCCGTGCCCGGGGGTTGGAGAAACAGAACTTGCGCCTTTTCCGTCAGTAGCGCACAGAGCACTTAAAATCTGAACCTACTGGCAGAAAAGCCGAGACAAAAATCATAAATAATTTAAAACGCATCCTAGTAGCACACGAGCCTATGTTAAACCACAGGAATAGTTCGGCGCCATGTATTTATTGTGTTCCTGATGCGCTAGTAAAGTTTTGCTCAACTACTACATAATAATAATAATAAAAATATTTATGTTGTATCTTGAGTAATTCAAGTGTCCGCGGCCCAGGTGCAGGTATCGTTATTACGCCACTGGCGTTCTCAAGTTAGGTAGCAGCTTAATTGAGCAAAACGGGCGAACCAGCTGCGAAGTATCTCCACAGTGCACGTTACCGCCGATTCTCTTCATAGAAAAGTCTAACATATTTTTATTCGATTACGTTGACATAAGTGACGTTTCAAAAGTAGTGGTTAAAGCGGCGAATCCTTCGCTCGTGACCTTTGACTCCTAGGCACCACCTGCTTCCGGTTTCCCAGGCTCCGCCCACTTTCGGTTCAAGTCTCCCCTGACCCCCGCTACACCGGAGGTGCATTGGCCGTCCTAAACCGGAAGGTCACGTGCGAGAGTGGGACGCATGGGTAAAAGGTCACGAGCGAAGGATTCGCGGCTTTAACCACTACTTTCAAATATGCCGGGGCAATTCGTTAAACACTCTCGCTGGCCGCCCAGCGGAGCTATTAGAATATTATGTTGGGTATCTCACAAGTCCTTCCAGTCCTCTCGGAGAGTTTGACAGTCTCTTTACTCATATTTATGTAAAATAATGTAGGTTATAATAATATAGTACAGACATATAACAATATATATTATAATCCCTTTATAAGTACAATGGCGCTGATGTATAATCATTACTCCACTACCCCATACACCGCGATTCGCATCCTCTAATCATATACTGCATATTTGTTGCCACAGGCGCTTGCAACATCATGAGGCGAGTGGCAGATGCTCGTTATTGCCAACATGGCGCCCGTTGCCACAGGCGCTTGCAACATCATGAGGCGAGTGGCAGATGCTCGTTATTGCCAACATGGC
>LQNS02276866.1:10492698-10503753 GCA_001587735.2 Parhyale hawaiensis
TTTACTCTTTAATTGGAGTTTGTTCTGTTAAAGACTCTAATTGCAGTTTGTACCAATATGATATAGTCAGTCATAAACCCGTAAATGGACTTTGTTTCAGTTGTGTACGGCAAAAATTCCTTGTGGCGAAAATTCCGTGCGGCCAATTTTCCTACGGCGAATTTTCTTACGGCCGACTTTCCTGCGGCGAATTTTCTTGCGGCGAAAATTCCTAGAACCATCTTACTCAGTTTGGATTAACTCGCGACAAGAACTACTTTTTCTACAGGGATAGAATAAGAGAAAGAACTTTTGTAACAAAGACTCCGAGAACGAAAAATGTAGGATTAAATAACGTACAAGAATACATAGCGCTTAATGAGCATTGTTCAAGAACCTATGAAATATCTATATGTATATGCAAATATTTGAGGTGCCCTAACAACATGACACAATATTTAACAACAACAACAGCATTGGTTTTGAAAACGTTCTCCAAAGACAAGGGCCTGAAAAGGTCAAGCAGTATTGGAAGAACATGCTTATCTCACAGAGAACTTCTGGGTCCGGGATTGAATAAAGACGAGGGAAACTTCTCGTTAACAAGTATATCAACAGACACTCTCAGCGATATCGGAGAAAAAATACGCAAATGTTCGTCTTAAGACAGAACGGATTATTTTTTCTGTTGACGATGTAAACTGCAGGCGCTTCCGGCAAAACGACGGATAGTTTCGGCCCCCTCGCAAAACAAAGCATGTTACAGATGCGGTTCTAATTGGTATCCGTTGAAACGAGTAAACTTTTTACATTGTAGTGTGGAGTGTGCCTCTATAAGAACCAATAGTAGCGCTTAGATGGCTCACGTACCATAGTGCAACTCTATACACTACACACAGCAAATTATCTCCTATTATATTGCAATAGTGAACATCCGTATTCAGCCACAGAAGTCCCTCTTCGAAGAGAGTGTCTATAGAGTGCGTCCTGACATTTTTGTTAGAGGACTTTGAGGGTTTGATACAATCACTGCCTGCCTGTGTCGCCGCGATTAGAGGCGAGATGAGCAAACAGCGTTACGTTTGCACGTATGGCCGTGAAATAACCGACGGCGGAGGAAAGTGTGAGGGCTTACATTATTATTTTGTCTTTAGCTGAGCGGTCGAGAACTTTTACCAGTGGCCATATGAAAAGCTAAAGGAGGAGTAACCTTGCTCTATTTTAGCCGGTAATTGCTGAGTTTGAAAAATTTGTTGGTTTAGCTAAAGGGACCGATCTTTAAAACATGAAAGACGATTGGATGTAAGACAAAAAGAGAGAAAGTTAAGAGCAGGACTGGTAGGGTTCCAACTTTCGTTTGGTTCGAGGGAAGTAGTCAGTCAGAGGTAGGAGTCAGTGGAAGTGAGATTGTGCTTCTCTCCTTCGGGAGGCACCCATCTGCGCCCTCCCTGTGTCGGTGGGAATCACGTTTGATTCCCTTGAATTCCTATTCCAAGCTACGAACGGAATAGTTTAGGCTCCTCTCAGGGCATGGGCCTTAAGCGTCTCCGCCGCCAAGTGCTTTGCGATAACGCGCTACAGCGCTTCTACCGTAGTTAGAGTTTTAACGTAGTTATTTTCGCCCCTTTGTGCGAATGGGCTTCGCCAATCGGTAAGTTTGTCATCAGTAGCCCGCAGTGCCGGTGCTTCGCTGGGAAATAGATGCGGTTCAGTTTCTGCAGAGCATCATGCTGCATTCTTCAAAGAACTTGCGGGGGTTCATCTATACGTAGTAAATTTGGCCCCTCTCTGGAAATGGGCCCAGTATTCTGCCTTCAACTGTTAGTAAAACCAGTGAGAAAAGAAGATATCATGAGTCTTCCCGGCGAATTTAAATATTGCTTCAAGAATCGTACAGCAAGTTTCGAGCCCTCAATTCGAGATGATTTTCAGAACAAATTTCAAATAGTTCTACAAAAGAATCGAGCTGCAGGATTTGCACCTTCAGTTGGAAGTGATCTTCGCAACATTTAAAGAGATCTGCACGGGAATTGAGATCTTGCAGAGGTAGCTTAGTACGCCGGGTTTGTACTCAAGGAAAAATTTGAAAAAGGAAAACCTGCCAACGTAGGTGAACTCTAGCTTAAGGGTCAAGATACGCGGAAAAAATGGCGAGATATTTCTAGAAAAATAATAGGATATGTGCGATATAGGCTAAGATGTGTTTAGATAATAGCAAGAATTTTTAAATAGACCGAGCGAATTCGAACCTAAAAATTTGAAATAATAAGCTTATAATGCAACGACACGTATGGCCTTCTTTGTGCATCGGGAGATGTCGGGCCACAGCTCTCAATGGAAGAAGAGGTGTATTTCTTACAAATTATCACTAAATGAATATTTGCCATTAGATTAATGGACGTAAAAATTATTATTATTGCCAATGCATGGGTTGTCATCATTCTTCAACAAAACGGGGGTTATGTTTTCGCCAGAGTCTTTCAGAAGTCCTCTATGATATTAAAGGTGACGTTTCACATCTTAGGTGCATGAGGTACTGTTTATATTCTCACGAAATTAAGCGATACTCATTTTTAACTACGAATATAATTTTTTTGGTCAAATGTTTGAGTTTTACGAGACTGCGTTGCTTTCAAAATTATGAGATCAAATTGAAAATTGTTTAACGCTGTTAGCCTCGAATAATTCGTTTTTTGTTGCCGACGGGAGATGAATTATTGTTTTAGGACGTTTCATAAATTTCAATGATGGGTATTTTGTTTATCTTTTCCTTTGCTCTAATCCTGTCTCCTTGTCTTGATTAAAATATAACATTTAGATTAGATTAGATAGGCGGCAGTAGACAAACCAAAAGGCCCATTCCCAAAGAGACACCGGGACTTACACCCCGGCCCTCTATGAGCTATTGCCATTATGTTAGTAGGATGTAGAGGAATGGAGAAACGAGATTCATTGCTTATTGTGTGTTTCATTTAGCATCCATTATGGCTTTCGGTAGTAGTAGGTTAAGATGTTTGTTTTTCATGTATTTTATTCATTTGTCAATTTCAATATTTATTATTTATTGTCATTGTCATTATTTTGATTATTTATTTCCATCTTGTGGGAGGTCGCCCGCCTCCCAAAAATATAGCGTCTCACATATCATTTCTTTATATGTTTAAAACGCCGCGACACTTTGACTGGCCAAAAAAACTGAAAATGCAGTGGCAGGTTTCTGAACATTTAAAAATAAAATAAATAAATAAACAATAAACCATAGAAATTTACATAACGGTAAGTTCAAAAATACATATTTTTCCTTTAAAGGAACAAATCTAAACAGGAGCCTGATTAGATTCACCTTTTATTAAGTAAACACAAACTTACCGAAACAGAGAGTTCTTTGTATCTAATATGACATTTAATTTGAGCGTATAAGCTCTTCTGTTGGTTAGCTTACCGAATAATTTTCCCCTTATGAATGAAAAACCTCATTTTTGTCTACTTGCAATCACATTCACGTAAGAGTGTCAGATGACCTTCCTGGTTGCGACGTTTGATTCTCAATGTTCATTCTGATTAGCCATACATGGAAACCCATGATCACCATATGTTCACTTGTCTAAGCCAAGTGGCCATATATGGGCAAGACCACGGCACCACCCAGACGCTTGAGGAGGTCCCAATATGCGTGGCACGCAAGGTAGAGCTAACCTCAGATAAGGCAGGGATGAGTCAGAGCACCAGCAGGCCACACGGCCCCACAGGTGTCGGTGGTTTACCTGAGGTTCTGGTATAATACGTACACCTATAACTACGACTAGGCACCTATTCTAGTTGAACTGAACCTATACTAGTTTAACCTATGCTTAATAAACCTTACCTAACGCAACAGACACTGACTTAGGCTGCATACTGTACCGGTACTGTCCTGCAGCCGGTAAGTCCAAACTTGTTTACCCCTCTCGCTTGCGGTTTCTTTTAATTAAACTCCAAATTTTATTTTCAAAACATTTGAAACTGCCACTGATGTTGCAACTAATGAGAGTGATTAGCGCATCTTAAGAAACTTTAAAAAGATGCAACGATCTCTGCTTCCTAACTTATGATAATATTGAATAGGTCGTCTGAAGTGTAATTCTTCAGAAAAGTGACGCCACGGAGTTACAAACTAGCACCTTAAAGGTTTGAAATTTCCATATAACTGATACTTATATTTCTCGACAATTAAAAAATTTTCAGCACAAAATTAGTCAACTGAGCTTTCAGTTATCAGTAGTCTACTGAAAAACGAACACAGGTAAACTTTCAATCGCCCAGAAAATAACCCAAAAAGTAAGGAAAACTTGTAAACGTTAAGTAAAATACACGCACACACGTAAAGCGTCAAGTTATAAACGTGAAGTATGGTGATACACCAATTAAAGTAAACTTTCAAAAGCCCAGCGAATGATGCACCAACACAGATATACATACTTTCAAACTCCCGGTAAAATAACAAAAAAAAAAAAAAAACAGCGAAGGGCATCGCCCTTATATAAGATCTCGATGTTTAAAACCAGACTACGCCCAATCTCTACAGGCCATGCCAAAAGAATGTTGGCCTTTCTACACGTGGTCACGCCCTCTACGCCGCCGTCACTGAATTCTCTTAATTCTCTTCCATCGGGGTATTACCCAAAAGGAAAATAATACAGTAGAAGGTTATAAGATATTATCTAATATCGACCCATTAGTTATGGCAATAGTCTTGGTTCTGTAGGTACAGATATCCTGATATATTAAAACGCTTGGTGCATTTATTTCGTGTCCGCTTAGAAGGAAATAGATAGGCAAGAAATAAGCCAGGTTGCAGATTTCCTAATGCAGTTACGTTTTCGTAGAGATCGATGATCAGCTTGCAAAAGATGGTGAAAATTGGATCTTTATCTCTTCATTTGGATGCACTTCTTGTAATCGGGACAGTATGTAGCCTATGCAGCTTCTGGTGTCCGTTTTATAAGTTTTTTCTCTCAGGTCACGACGTATAAATTCGGCAAATAATCAACGAGACACTCACGAGGTGATGATTTTCACGGGCAGTGGATAATTATTTCTTCTAGCGTACTGTCGCTCTTATTAAATTTGGCGATTTAGCTTTCTCTTCAAGTATTTCACGGGCCCTGGGCAGTAGACAACTATTTCTTCCAGCTTACTGTCTTTCTCCGTGAGTGCATATTTCGCTTCAGAGGCTGAAATTTGAGCATTTCAGTGAAGCAGAGACGGTATTATGGATACAGCGCACTAACATTGAATATAAGCTGACTGGAGGGGCATTCAAGTTTATTGCAGTGTTTTATTTAAGATTTCACTTTGGAAGAGACACGTTTAATTGAGAAAGAGGATAGGAAACGTAAACGAAGAATGCAACTTCTACAGTCTCAAGAGCGAAGACGTGCTATCAATGGAGAGATGAAGCGCCTATGAGGCACAGTGACAAGAAAGACTGGAAGTAGAAGGGTTATAGAAGGAAATAAGAGTTGCTAATAGGCGTGAGCGGCAAACTTTGGAAACGGCAAGTTAAAGAAGATAGGAAAAAATATCGATTATTGCGTGTAAGGCTAAGACTCTGCAGAGACATAGTGTGTGGAGGGGAAAAACTATATAAACTCCTAATGAACCAAGAAGGTTTTCAGTTAATTACATCATAATCGTTTACTCCAATTCGCTCCCAGGTAAATTATTAGAGATTACATACATTTGAAGTTAACGAAACATATTTCCCCAGGACTGATGTTCAAATAATTAATTATACAGAAATCTTATTCACAGGAACTGAAGCACGTAAAAAATAACGGAATTTCAACTTGTAACGCTAACTTGTCAGATAAAACATAACAATTTAATTTATAGCTACTGCAGCTCAAATTATACGTATGAATATACATAATTAACGAATCTCACCTGATTAATTGCAACACTGTCTCCTGCTGAAGACGAGCTCTACATGAACAACATTAATCCTAGTCGGCTATGTGCTGCGTCAGACACATACATTCATGTGAGCCCTAATTTATCTGCTATAAGCTATAGCTATTCCCCATAAATACTTGGAATTACTATAGAAGCTGAGCCACAGACACACTGTCGTTATAGATTTGATTATCACCTCATCAGTATTCTGAAGGCAACAGTTAAACACGTGAGCCTCAGACTTCGAGGCCACCCCACCTGACAGCCAAAAATAGACTAGAGGGGAGCCGGTCTTCTTACCACAGCATCAGCTGTTCATATAGTGGGTGTTGGTACACAGCGCCGTGAGGCACAGGTACCTGAACTAAGCTGTTCATACAGTGGGTGTTGGTACACAGCGCCGTTAGGCACAGGTACCGGACTAAGCTGTTCATACAGTGGGTTTTGGTACGCAGCGCCGTGGGGCACAGGTACCTGAACTAAGCTGTTCGTATAGTAGGCGTTGGTACACATACATACGAGTCCAAATGAAGTGCTGAAGAATTCCAGGATGAACACAGAACGCTGCGGCATTCAAACACCATTCATTACCGTACTGCATTCAATACAAGAGGATCCACTTTGCCATACACAGATCCCGGCAATGAGTTCTATGCTGACACAACGACGGAAAACATTAACTGAATTAACTGACGAGTGTGGCCCTAGCAGTTCCGAATTTAAAGAGATGAGCCACAGCTATAGTCTGCTCATTTTATCAAGGCAGTCGGGTAAAGTCAAATTTCTCGATAGCGTAGTCAATTCAATGGGTATTTCGGAGATTTTGTTCGGCCCATATCTTAGCCCCGCCCCTATACCTGTCTATACAGAAATCTTAAAAATGCCCGTAGAACTGCTGGCATCGCTATGGAGGAATTTGACCACGACCGAACTGCCTTGATAAAATGGTCAGACTATAGTGTGTTTCTCCCAAAGATTTTAGAGCGAAAACGTAATTACATGCAGCTCTTGACCTGTAACAGAGTTCAAACGGTGCTACAATGGCGTCCACGAACCGGGGTCCAGGGCCTCTTATAGACGTCCTGTTATCCTGGAAGTCGTTCGAGCTGCGTGGTTTCGAGCGAACTCTGGATATTTTATTGCAATTGCCTAAACCCAACGATAGTCCTAACAGTCCGACGGCAGCAATAAATTCTGTGCGTGTAGGAAGGGTGTCGTAAATCGTGCCTGCGCAAACTCAGTCAACTCATCCCGGCAGCAAAGAATGGCCACACGATCTGGTCGGGGAGGTTCGTTACCTCGTTAAAATAGACGCATTACAAACGCAAGGGTGAGCACCCGATTGGTGGAGCGAAACCTCTAGAAGCCAGCGGGGACTACCTTGAAAAGCCGCTGGACATCAACACTAAATGCCTCACGTATCAGGTAGATTTAGGTACTGCATTATATCAAGTGCTACAGAACAGAAATCTCTCTCTTGCAATAACCTTATATTTGCCATTTAAAAGGTAAATCAAACCAGCTCCCTGATTAAATTTTACCTCTTGAAGGAAATAAATAGACTTATCATCACAAATATTTCCCAGAGCAGGCTGAGTGCAAAATGGAGCCAGATGAGATGAGATAGAAAGTCATCTCGCACGATCACACAATGAAGAGACATAAGAAAAAGAAAGCAAGCCATGAAAAGTTGCAAAATTTTCTTTCGCTCATGCCTCTCATCACTCTTTGGTTAAGTCGATAGTCGGGCCACTGTTGAGCGTTACAGTGTCTATTGTTGATGATGACCTGAAGATAAGCGAAATACAATGTCATCAAGATCAAAAAGTCTTTAGAGACAAAATCCAAAACGCCGCGAATTGATTCAACTAGGAATTACTTAACGTGAATTCACAAAACTAAGCATTGAACTGCCCATCGACGAACTTAGCAGCAACAGCGCAGTGGGACGAGATGACGTGCCTTAGAAATCCTTAAGACGTGTAGCCTGAGCTAAGCATATGTCGTACCACTGTACCTTATGTGGCGGAAATCAATGGATGTAGGAGCAATTCCATTTACCTACAAGCATACGATTATTAAACCTATTCTCAAAGCTGGAATACTTTGTATATAACTATGGACCTGTCTCCCTAACTAGCCATATACGGAAGATGTTTGGAAGGGTGTTTGGGAAGCATTTAGTACATCATTTAGAGAGCTCTAACCAGCTGACATCAAATAATCATGGCTTTCACCATAAATGCTCATGCAACCACTTCTCAGCTGCTTGAGCATTATGGCACTATTCTAGACATATTGTACCAGGCATTAATGCCATTTTATTGCATTTCGATTTTGCAAAAGCATTTGACAAAGTTGCCCAAAGAATACTATTACTGAAACTCTCTAATATAGATATCCGTGGGGAATGTCTTGGTGGATCAAAGCATTCCTGACAAACCGAATCCAAAGCGTAATTATAGACAATAAAGTGTATTAACGGCAGCCGGTACTTGATGGAGTCCCACAAAGTACTGTGCTTGGTCCAATACGCTTCGTCATCATGATAAATGACATGGGGCACCAAAGTAAGTTTGCCGTTTCCTCCACCTGCGCGAATGACACACGAATATTAGCAGCAGCACAGTCAATGGCAGACGTACGGAATATGCACTTAAATTTTAGTATCATCTTTTGCTGGACATAGGGTAACAGCATGACTCTCAACGAAATAAAATTCGGACTGTCACGAATCACGATAGAGGAAAAAAATCTTCCCTTATACTGAATCGACGTCCTACAGGACGAGAGATGGATGCGAAATCGAAAGAAAATAAATTTTAAGAGACCTTGGGGTGAGAATGCAGAATAATGCCACTTTTGAGAATCATATACGGCTAAAGTTGTTACCATATAGGTAAGAAATAGAGCGGATGCGTACTTCAAACTTTCTCTTCTCGAGAGGCAGACGTAATGCTTACTTTATGGTAACAACAGACCCTTCCGAGGCTAAATACAGTTCACCCTGTTGCATATCGAGCAAACAGAAAGACTTAGAATAACTATTAATGTCAAGGGGCAGATTCTTGGCAGATACTCAGTCTTGGTAGCAGTTGTGAAGTGCGAATTCCGATCAAAAATGGTGGTGATGCAACAGCCACACAAAGTATTTTAATACTTTCACTGTCCGGAGTGCGAGGTTGTTCAACAAAATGCCCCGTCACATTCGAAATGCCACCGGTATTGTGACTGTGAAATTTAAAAATTTACTGGACGCATACTTACAGAAAGTACTAGATAAACCAGCTGTAAGCGGCTTTGTGCAATGTGGGTATAACTCACTACTAGCCCTCCGGCTGGTCATGGACTGTAGCATTAGCTCTGCAAAGGATGGGCCGCGTACATTACGTCACCTGGACCTCGTTCGAAAAACCATCAAGGTATCTATGTAAGGTGTGTGCAGAAATGGAAGCATCACAAAAATGTAGGACTGCATAGCGGGTCAAGTACCGAAATTCCCCGCGATTCGATGTTAAGTTGTCAGATTTTTTACTGCGCCGATTTGGACTGGAAGGGTCGAATCCGTTTAATATTAACATATTTGAAAATTCAGTCCTGACGGTGAGATTCGATATCTTGGATCGAGTTTGAGGTGTTCGCAAACCGATTATGCTTGAGAAAGACTAGCCTTGGATTCTGGGTCAAGTTTGTCATTTTATGCATGTGGTCTTCGAAGTCCGTGGGCTACATATTCATAAAATTTACATCCGTAAATTGAAAATTGTTCACTATGTACAAATTTTACAGTATAAATAAACTTTTCCCAGACCACCAAAGTTCAGCGAAAGACCAACAACTCGCCACTTACGATAATGAAAAAAATATGATGGAAATACCGTCTGACACGTAACGGTCAATCGAACGCATATTAAAAGCATGGACATATTTTTCTTATGCACAGTATCATCACCGGTGTATAAATATGAAAATCCAGAAAAGATATATGGAGAGGAGACGTTTTCTATTATATGTATAGTAAAACTTGGGCAAACAACTTTTCCATACATGCATTACAACGGTGCATGTAATCAGCGAACAAAGAAGTTTTAGTTTGCTAGGAGTACCTACAGTTGGGCAGTACTTCGAGTGTCCAACTGCTTTGTATGAAAAAAAGTAGTTAACCGCTTCCTCACTAATGCTTTATCCGATACAGTTTCAGTATTCACGACAGACAAATACAGAAAGGACATGACATAGTTTTTCAGCTCATGTATCAGTTAATATGATTGTATATTTTCGGACCACGCTAGCCAAGTCTGTACAATGGCTCTCCTGTGGCACTTGAGAGGGCCTTCTTTTTTAAATTTCGTAACAGAGTTTTTGAACAAGGTACACTCTAAGTTACTGTTCAGAACTTAATTTGGAGAGCCAAGTTCTGCCAGCCTATGCTAACTTCTTTGTACAGTATATCGCGTATAAATGGACGTCTGCAACTTCACAGAGTTCCGGTGGAAGTTCAAAAGAACAAGTCTAAAACCAGACTTCATAAGCAAAATAGTAAGTTCTTTGAAGACGGTCTTGTCCTTACTACATTACTCTTTCAGCTCCTTCTAACAGAACAGTATCAACATACCAGCCCAATATCGCTACAACAGCCCTATATCGCTATAACTGCCGAATATCACTATAACAGCCCAATATCACTATAACAGCCCAATATCGCTATAACAGCCCGATATCGCTATAACAGCCCAATATCGCTATAACAGTCCAATATCGCCATAGCAGTCCAATATCGCCATAGCAGTCCAATATCGCTATAACAGCCCAATAACGCTATAACTGCCCAATATCACAATAACTGCCCAGTATCGCTATAACTGACCAATATCGCTATAACTGCCCAATATCGCTATAACAGCCAATATCGATATAACTGCCAAACATTGTCACAACAACCAACATCGCTATAACTGCCCAATAATGCTATAACAGTCAGTATCGCTATAACTGCCCAAAATCGGAATAACAGCCAATATGGCTATAACTGCCCAATATCGCAATATAACAGCCAATATCGCTATAACTGCCCAATATCGCTACAACAGCCAATATCGCTATAACTGCCCAATATTGCTATAAGAGCCAATATCGCTATAA
>LQNS02276866.1:10503853-10514863 GCA_001587735.2 Parhyale hawaiensis
TCTTATAGCAATATTGGGCAGTTATAGCGATATTGGCTGTTGTAGCGATATTGGGCAGTTATAGCGATATTGGCTGTTATATTGCGATATTGGGCAGTTATAGCCATATTGGCTGTTATACCGATTTTGGGCAGTTATAGCGATACTGACTGTTATAGCATTATTGGGCAGTTATAGCGATGTTGGTTTTTATGACAATGTTTGGCAGTTATAGCGATATTGGTCAGTTATAGCGATACTGGGCAGTTATTGTGATATTGGGCAGTTATAGCGTTATTGGGCTGTTATAGCGATATTGGACTGCTATGGCGATATTGGACTGTTATGGCGATATTGGACTGTTATGGCGATATTGGACTGCTATGGCGATATTGGACTGCTATGGCGATATTGAACTGCTATGGCGATATTGGACTGTTATAGCGATATTGGGCTGTTATAGCGATATTGGGCTGTTATAGCGATATTGGGCTGTTATAGCGATATTGGGCTGTTATAGCGATATAGGGCTATTGTAGCGATATTGGGCTGGTATGTTGATACTGTTCTGTTAGAAGGAGCTGAAAGAGTAATGTAGTAAGAACAAGTTCGTCTTCAAAGAACTTACTATTTTGTTCATGAAGTCTGATTTTAGATTGTTCTTTTGAACTTCCCCCGGAACTCTGGGAAGTTGCAGACATGCATATATACGCAATATACTGTACAAAGATGTTGGCATAGGCTGGCAGAACTTGGCACTCCAACTTAGGTTCTGAACAGTAACTTAGAGTGTACCTTGTTCAAAAACACTGTTACGAAATCTAAAAAAGAATGTTATCTTAAGTGCAACAGAAGAGACAATGCACATGATAATATTTGGCTAGCGTATTCCGAAATATTCAATCATATTAACTGATACATGAGCTGAAAAACAATGTTATGTCCTTTCTGTATTTGTCTGTCGTGAACACTGAAACTGTATCGGATAAAGCATTAGTGAGGAAGCGGTTAACTACTTTTTTTCATACAAAGCAGTTGGACACTCGAAGTACTGCCCAACTGTAGGTACTCCTAGCAAACTAAAACTTATTTGTACGCTGATTACATGCACGGTTGTAATGCATGTATGGAAAAGTTGTTTGCCTAAGTTTTACTATATAATAGAAAACGCCTCCTCTTCATATATCTTTTCTGGATTTTCACGTTTATACTCCGGTGATGATACTGTGCGTAAGAGAAATATGTCCGTGCTTATAATATGCGTTCGATTGACCGTTACGTGTATGCATGACGGGAATTCCATCATATTTTTTTATTATCGTAAGTTGTCTTTCGCTGAACTTTGGTGGCCCGGGAAGAGTTTATTTATATTGTATAATTTGTACACTTGTGAACAATTTTCAATTTTCGGAAACAAATTTATGAATACCTATGTAGCCCACGGACTTCTAAGACCACATGTATAAAATGACAAACTTGTCCCAGAATCCAGTGTTAGTCTTTCTCAAGCATAATCGGTTTGCGAACACCTCAAACTCGATCCAAGATATCGAATCTGTATGTCTGAATTTTCAAACATGTTAATATTAAAGGGATTTGACTCTTCCAATCCAAATCGGTGCAGTAAGAAAATCTCACCACTTACCATCCAATCGCGAGCAATTTCGGTACTCCACCCGCTATGCTGTTCTACATTTTTGTGATGCTTCCATTTCTACACACACCTTACCTAAATACCTTGATGGTTCTTCGAACGAGGTCCAGGTGACGTAATGTACGCGGCCCATCCTTTATACAGAGCTAAAGCTACAGTCCTTGACCAGCGGGAGGGCTAGTAGTGAGTTATACCCACATCGCACGAAGCCGCTTACAGCTGGTTTATCTAGCACTTTCTGTAAGTATGCGTCCAGTAAATTTTTAAATTTCACAGTCACAATACCGGTGGCATTTCGAATGTGACGGGGCATTTTGTTGAACAACCTCGGACTCCGGACAGTGAAATTATTATAATAATTCGTGTGGCTAATGCATCACCGCCATTTTTATCGGAATTCGCATTTCACAACTGCTACCAAGACTGAGTATCTACCAAGAATCTACCCCTTGACATTAATAGTTATTCTAAGTCTTTCTGTTTGCTCGATATGCAACAGGGTGAACTGTATTTAGCCTCGGAAGGGTCAGTTGTTACCATAAAGTAAGCATTACGTCTGCCTCTCGAGAAGAGAAAGTTTGAAGTACCCATCCGCTCTATTTCTTACCTATATGGTAACAACTTTAGCCGTATATGATTTTCAAAAGTGGCATTATTCTGCATTCTCACCCCAAGGTCTCTTAAAATTTATTTTCTTTCGATTTCGCACCCATCTCTCGTCGTGTAGGACGTCGATTCCGCATAAGGGAAGATTTTTTCCTGTATCGTGATTCGTGACAGTCCGAATTTTATTTCGTTCGGACTCATACTGTTATCCAATGTCCAGCAAAAGACGATACTAAAATTTAAGTGCACATTCCGTACGTCTGCCACTGACTGTGCTGCTGCTAATATTCGTGTGTCATTCGCAAACGAGGAGGAAACGACAAACTTACATTGGTGCCCCATGTCATTTATCATGATGACGAAGCGTATTGGACCAAGCACAGTACTTTGTGGGACTCCATTAAGTACCGGCTGCCGTTAATACACTTTATTGTCTATAATTACGCTTTGGATTCGGTTTGTGGGACTCCATTCGGTTTGTGGGACTCCATTAAGTACCGGCTGCCGTTAATACACTTTATTGTCTATAATTACGCTTTGGATTCGGTTTGTGGGACTCCATTAAGTACCGGCTGCCGTTAATACACTTTATTGTCTATAATTACGCTTTGGATTCGGTTTTTCAGGAATGCTTCGATCCACCAAGACATTCCCCACGGATATCTATAGTGAAGAGTTTGAGTAATAGTATTCTTGGAGCAACTTTGTCAGATGCTTTTGCAAAGCAGAAGTAAAATAAGGCGACATTAATGCCTTGGTGCAGTACTTTTAGAATAGTGTCATGTTGTTCAAGCAGCTGAGAAGTGGTTGCATGAGCATTTATGGTGAAAACCATGATGATTTGATGTAAGCTGATTATAGCTCGCTAAATGATGTACTATAAGTGCTTCCCAAACACCCTTTCAAACATCGTCCTTAAATGGCTAGCTAGGGAGACAGGTCCATAGTTATATACAAGCTATTCCAGCTTTGAAAATGTGTTTAATAATCGCATGCTTGTTTGAAAATGGAACTGCTCCTTCATCCGTTGATTTCCGCCACATAAGGTGCAGTGGTACGACATATGCTTAGCTAAGGCTACACATCTTAAGGATTTCTGCAGGCACATCATCTCGGCCCAATGCGGTGTTGCTGCTAAGTTCGTCGATGGGTATTTCAATACTTAGTTTTGTGAATTCAAAGTCCGTTAAGTAATTTCTAGTTGAATCGATTCGTGGAATTTTGAATTTTGTTTCTAGTGACTTTTTTATATTGATAGCATTGTATTTCGCTTATCTTCAGGTCATCATCAACAATAGACACAGTAACGCTCAACAGTGGCCCGATTTTCGACTTTACCAACGAGTGATGAGAGGCATGAGCGAAAAACAATTTTGCTACGTTTTTATAGCCTCCTTTTTTTCTTATGTCTCTTCATTGCGTGATCGTGCGACAAGACTTTCTATCTCATCTCATCTGGCTCCATTTTGCACTCAGCTTGCTTTGGGAAATACTTGTGATGATAAGTCTATCTATTTCTTTCAAACAGGTAAAATTTAATCAGGAGGCTGGTTTGATTTACCTCTTAAATGGCAAATATAAGGTTATTGCAAGAGAGATTTCTCTTCTGTAGCAGTTGACACTACATATAATGCTGTACCTAAATCTACCTGATACTTGAGGCAATTAGTGTTTACGTCCAGCGGCTTTTCAAGATGGCCCCGCTGGCTTCTAGAGGATTCGCTCCACCCATTGAGTGCTGACACTTGCGTTTGTAATGCGTCCATTTTACCGACGTAACGAACGCCCCGACCAGAACGTGTGGCCATTCTTTGCTGCCGGGATAAGTTGACTGAGTTTGCGCAGGCACGATTTACTACACCCTTCCTACGCACCCAGAATTTATTGCTGCCGTCGGACGGTTAGGACTATTGTTGGGTTTAGGCAATTGCAATAAAATATCCAGAGTTCGCTCGAAACCATGCAGCTCGTGCGATTTCCAGGATAAGAGGTTGTCTATAAGAGGCCCTGGACCCCGGTTCGTGGACGCCATTGTAGCACCGTTTGAACTCAGTTACAGGTCAAGAGCTGCGTGTAATTACGTTTTCGCCCTAAAATCTTTGGGACAAACACCCTATAGTGTGACCATTTTATCAAGGCAGTTCGGTCGTGGTCAAATTCCTCCATAGCGATGCCAGCAGTTCTACGGGCATTTTTAAGATTTCTGTATAGACAGGTATAGGGGCGGGGCTAACATATGGGCGAATAAAATCTCCGAAATACCCATTGAATTGGCCACGCTATCGAGGAATTTGACTTTACCCGAACTGCCTTGATAAAATGAGCAGACTATAGCTGTGGCTCATCTCTTTAAATTGGGAACTGCTAGGGCCACACTCGTCAGTTAATCAGTTAATGTTTTCCGTAGTTGTGTTAGCAAAGAACTTATTGCCGGGATCCCTGTACGGCAGAGTGGATCCTCCAGCGTTGAATTCAGTACGGTAGTGAATGGTGTTTGAGTGCCGCAGCGCTCTGTGTTCATCCTGGAATTCTTCAGCACTTCATTTGGGCTCGTATGTATGTGTACCAACACCCACTGTATGAACTGCATAGTTCTGGTATCTGCGCCTCACGGCGCTGTGTACCAACGCCTACTATATGAACAGCTTAGTTCAGGTACCTGCGCGTCACGGCGCTATGTACCAACACCCACTGTATGAACAGCTTAGTTCAGGTACCTGTGCCTCACGGCGCTGCGTACCAACACCCACTGTATGAACAGCTTAGTCCGGTACCTGTGCCTAACGGCGCTGTGTACCAACACCCACTGTATGAACAGCTTAGTTCAGGTACCTGTGCCTCACGGCGCTGCGTACCAACACCCACTGTATGAACAGTTAGTCCGGTACCTGTGCCTCACGGCGCTGTGTACCAACACCCACTGTATGAACAGCTGATGCTGTGGTAAGAAGACCGGCTCCCCTCTAGTCTATTTTTGGCTGTCAGGTGGGGTGGCCTCTAAGTCTGAGGCTCACGTGCTTAGCTGTTGCTTGCAGAATACTAATGAGGTGATAATCAAATCTATAACGACAGTGTGTCTGTGGCTCAGCTTCTATAGTAATTGAAAGTATTTATGGGGAATAGCTATAGTTTATAGCAGATAAATTAGGGCTCACATGAATGTATGTGTCTGACGCAGCACATAGCCGACTAGGATTAATGTTGTTCATGTAGAGCTCGTCTTCAGCAGGAGACAGTGTTGCAATTAATCTGGTGAGATTCGTTAATTATATATATTCATACGTATAATTTAAGCTGCAGTAGCTATAAATTAAATTGTTATGTTTTATCTGACAAGTTAGCTTTACAAGTTGAAATTCCGTTATTTTTTACGTGCTTCAGTTCTTGTGAATAAGATTTCTGTATAATTTATTATTTGAACATCAGTCCTGAGGAAATATGTTTCGTTAACTTCAAATGTATGTAATCTCTAATAATTTACCTGAGAGCGAACTGGAGTAAACGATTATGATGTAATTAACAGAAAACCTTCTTGGTTCATTAGGAGTATATATAGTTTTTCCCCTCCATACACTATGTCTCTGCAGAGTCTTAGCCTTACACGCAATAATCGATATTTTTTCCTTTCTTCTTTAACTTGCCGTTTCCAAAGTTTGCCGCTCACACCTATTAGCAACTCTTAGTTTCTTCTATAACCCTTCTACTTCGAGTCTTTCTTGTTACTGTGCCCCATAGGCGCTTCATCTCTCCATTGGTAGCACGTCTTCGCTCTTGAGACTGTAGAAGTCTCGTTCTTCTTTTACGTTTCCTATCCTCTTTCTTAATTAAACGTGTCTCTTCCAAAGTGAAATCTTAAATAAAACACTGCAATAAACTTGAATGCCCCTCCAGTCAGCTTATATTCAATGTTAGTGCGCTGTATCCATAATACCGTCTCTGCTTCACTGAAGTGCTCAAATTTCAGCCTCTGAAGCGAAATATGCACTCACAGAGCAAGACAGTAAGCTGGAAGAAATAATTGTTTACTGCCCAGGGCCCGTGAAATACTTGAAGAGAAAGCTACATCGCCAAATTTAATAAGAGAGACAGTACGTTAAAAGAAATAATTGTCCACTGCCCGTGAAAATCATCACCTCGTGAGTGCCCCGTTGATTATTTGCCGAATTTATACGTCGTGACCTGAGAGAAAAAACTTATGAAATCGGACACTAGAAGCTGCATAGGCTACATACTGTCCCGATTACAAGAAGTGCATCCAAATAAAGAGATAAAGATCCAATTTTCACCATCTTCTGCAAGCTGATCATCGATCTCTACGAAAACGTAACTGCATTAGGAAATCTGCAACCTGGCTTATTTTTTGCCTATCTATTTCCTTCAAAGCGGACACGAAATAAATAAATGCACCAAGCGTTTTAATATATCAGGATATCTGTACCTACAGAACCAAGACTATTACCAAAGCTAATGGGGCGATATTAGATAATATCTTATAACCTTCTACTGTATTATTTTCCTCTTGGGTAATACCCCGATGGAAGAGAATTCAGTGACGGCGGCGTAGAGGGCGTGACCACGTGTAGAAAGGCCAACATTCTTTTGGCATGGCCTGTAGAGCTTGGGCGTAGTCTGGTTTTAAACATCGAGATCTTATATAAGGGCGATGCCCTTCGCTGTTTTTTATTTTTTTTTATTTTACCGGGAGTTTGAAAGTATGTATATATATCTGTGTTGGTGCATCATTCGCTGGGTGCTTGAAGTTTAGTTTAGTTGGTGTTTCACCTTACTTCACGTTTATAACTTTATGCTCTATGTGTGTGCGTGTATTTTACTTAACGTTTGTAAGTTTTCTTTACTTTTTGCGTTATCTTTTGGGCGATTGAAAGTTTAACTGTATTCGTTTTTCAGTAGACTACTGATTACTGAGAGCTCAGTTTACTAATTTTGTGATGAAAGTGAGAAATATAAGTGTCAGTTATATGCAAACTTCAAACCTTATAATGTGATAATCTGTAACACCATGGCATCACTTTTCTGAAGAATTACACTTCCCAGGACGTATTCAATATAATCGTAAGATAGAAAGCAGAGATCGTTGCCGTCTTTTTAAAAAATGTTTTGAAAATAAAATTGCAGTTTAATAATTAGTAGAAAGCGGAAGCGAGAGAGGTAAACAAGTTTGGACTTACCGGCTGCAGGACAGTGCCGGTACAGTATACAGCCTAAATCAAAGTGTATATTGCGTTAGGTAAGATTTATTAAGAATAGGTTAGGCTAGGCTAGCATAGGTTTAGCTCAACTAGAATAGGTGCCTAGTCTTACTTATAGACGTACGTATTATACCAGAACCTCAGGTAAACCACCGACTCCTGTGGGGCCGTGTGGCCTGCTGGTGCTCTGACTCACCCCTGCCTTATGTGAGGTTAGCTCTACCTTGCTTGCCGCGCATATTGGGACCTCCTCAAGCGTCTGGGTGGTGCCGTGGTCTTGCCCATATATGGCCACTTGGCTTAGACAAGTGAACATATGGTGATCATGGGTTTCCATGAATGGCTAATCGGAATGAACATTGAGAATCAAACGTCGCGACCAGGAAGGTCATCTGACACTCTTACGTGAACGTGATTGCAAGTAGACAAAAATGAGGTTTTTCATTCATAAGGGAAAAATTATTCTGTAAGCTAACCAACAGAAGAGCTTATACGCTCAAATTAAATGTCATATTAGATACAAAGAACTCTCTGTTTCGGTAAGTTTGTGTTTACTTTATAGAAGGTGAATCTAATCAGGCTCCTGTTTAGATTTGTTCCTTTAAAGGAAAAATATGTAGTTTTGAACTTACCGTTATGTAAATTTCTATGGTTTATTGTTTATTTACTTATTTATTTTTAAACGTTCAGAAACCTGCCACTGCATTTTCAGTTTTTTTGGCCAGTCAAAATGTGTCGCGGCGTTTTAAATATATAAAGAAATGATATGTGAGACGCTATATTTTTGGGAGGCGGGCGACCTCCCACAAGATGTAAATAAATAATCAAAATAATGAAAATGACAATAAATAATAAATATTGAAATTGACAAATGAATAAAATACATGAAAAACAAACATCTTAACCTACTACAAACGAAAGCCATAATGGATGCTAAATGAAACACACAATAAGCAATGAAATGTTATATTTTAATCAAGACAAGGAGACAGGGTTAGAGCAAAGGAAAAGAAAAACAAAATACCCATCACTGAAATTTATGAAACGTCCTAAAACAATAATACATCTCCCGTCGGCAACAAAAAACGGATTATTCGAGGCCAACAGCGTTAGACAATTTTCAATTTGATCTCATAATTTTGAAAGCAACGCAGTCTCGTAAAACTCAAACATTTGACCAAAAAACTTATATACGTATTTAAAAATGAGTATCGCTTAATATAATGAGAATATAAACAGTACCTCATGCACCTAAGATGTGAAACGTCATGTTTAACATCATTGAGGACTTCTGAAAGGCTCTGGCGAAAACATAACCCCCGTTTTGTTGGAGAATGATCACAACCCATGCATTGGCAATAATAATAATATTTTTAACTTCCATAAATCTAATGGCATATATTCATTTAGTGGTAATTTGTAAGAAAGACGCCTCTTCTTCCATTGAGAGCTGGGGCCCGACATCTCCCGATGCACAAAGAAGGCCATACGTGTCGTTATTGTTATTATTATTATTTTTATCTTATTATTTCAAATTTTTATGTTCGAATTCGCTCGGTCTATTTAAAAATTCTTGCTATTATCTAAACACATCTTAGCCTATATCGCACATATCCTATTATTTTTTTACAAATATCTCGCCATTTTCTCCGCGTATCTTGACCCTGAAGCTAGAGTTCACCTACGTTGGCAGGTTTTCCTTTTTCAAATTTTTCCTTGAGTACAAACCCGGCGTACTAAGCTACCTCTGCAAGAGCTATTTTAAAACTTCTGCTGCAAAGATCACTTTAAATTGGAACCTTAATACGCTGCACAATTCCCATGCAGATCTCTTTAAATGTTGCGAAGATCACTTCCAACTGAAGGTGCAAATCCTGCAGCTCGATTCTCTTGTAGAACTATTAGAAATTTGTTCTGAAAATCCCCTCGAATTGAGGGCTCGAAACTTGCTGTACGATTCTTGAAGCGATATTTTTCGCCGGGAAGACTCATGATATCTTCTTTTCGCACTGGTTTTACTAACCGTTGAAGGCAGAATACTGTGCCCATTTCCAGAGAGGCGCCAAATTCACTTCGTAGATGAACCCCCGCAAGTTCTTTGAAGAATGCAGCATGATGCTCTGCAGAAACTGAACAGCATCTATTTCCCAGCGAAGCACCGGCACTGCGGGCTACAGATGACAAACTCACTGATTGGCGAAGCCCATTCGCACAAAGGGGCTGAAATAACAACGTTAGAACTCTAACTACGTTAGAAACGCTGTAGCGCGTTGTCAGGCCCATGCCCTGAGAGGAGCCAAAACTATTCCGTTCGTAGCTTGGAATAGGAATTCAAGGGAATCAAACAGGATTCCCACCGACACGGGGAGGGCGCAGATGGGTGCCCACGAAGGAAAGAAGCACAATCTCCCTTCCACTGACTCCTACCTCTGACTGACTACTTCCCTCGAACCAAACGAAAGTTGGAACCCTACCAGTCCTGCTCTTAACTTTTTCTCTTTTTGTCTTACATCCAATCGCCTTTCATGTTTCAAAGATCGATTCATTTAGCTAAAGCCACTATTTTTCAAACTTCAAAGATCGGTCCATTTAGCTAAACCCACAAATTTTTCAAACTCAGCAATTACCGGCTAAAATAGAGCAAGGTTACTCCTCCTTTATCTTTTCATATGGCCACTGGTAAAAGTTCTCGACAGCTCAACTGAAGACAAAATAATAATGTAAGCCCTCACACTTTCCTCTGCGGTCGGTTATTGCCCGGCCATACGTGCAAACAAAACGCAGTTTGCTCATCTCGCCTCTAATCGCTGCGACACAGCCAGGCAGTGATTGTATCAAACCCTCAAAGTCCTCTAACAAAAATGTCAGGACGCACTCGACAGACACTCGCTGCGAAGAAGGACTTCTCTGGCGGAATACGGATGTTCACTATTGCAATATAATAGGAGATAATTCGCTGTGTGTAGTGTATAGATTTGCACTATGGTACGTGAGCCATCTAAGCGCTACTATTGGTTCTTATATAGAGGCACACTCCACACTACAATGTAAGAAGTATACTCGTTTCAACGGGTACCAATTAGAGCCGCATCTTTAACATGCTTCGTTTTGCAAGGGAGCCCAAACTGTCCGTCGTTTTGCCGGAAGCGCCTGCAGTTCACATCGTCAACAGAAAAAATATTCCGTTCCGTTTTAAGATTAGATTAGATTAGATAGGCGGCAGTAGACGAACCAAATGGCCCATTCCCAAAGAGACACCGGGACTTACACCCCGGCCCTCTATGAGCTATTGCCATTATGTTAGTAGGATGTAGAGGAATAGAGAAACGAGAGGAGAAAATATGGAAGACGAAAGAGAAAAAAGAAAGGAGAAATAAAAAAGAAGGGGGAGAAGAATCTACGCCAAAGCGATGATCATGAATGCCCGCAAGCAGGATCGAAAGCCGCTGATATGCGGAGCTTAGTTATATAGATGGAGCGGAAGTGAGAAGAAGTCAGCTTAAAATGGCCTGGGAAGCTTTGGCCGTTAAGTGCTTGCGACTCGTGGAGTAGGAGTCCTTA
>LQNS02276866.1:10519395-10539737 GCA_001587735.2 Parhyale hawaiensis
CTGCCACGCGCCTCATGATGTTGCAAGCGCCTGTGGCAACGGGCGCCATGTTGGCAATAATGAGCATCTGCCACGTGCCTCATGATGTTGCAAGCGCCTGTGGCAACGGGCGCCATGTTGGCAATAATGAGCATCTGCCACGTGCCTCATGATGTTGCAAGCGCCTGTGGCAACAAATATGCACTATGTTATTAGAAGAAAGGAATCGCGGTGAATGGAGTAGCTGATTATTATGCATCAGCGCCATGATTACCTATAAAGTGATTGTATTAATATATATTGTTATCTGTCGATACTATAGTATTATAATCTACATTATTTTACGTAAGTATGAGTAAAGAGACTGTCAAACTCTCAGAGAGGACTGGAAGGGCTTGTAAGATACGCAACAAAATATTCCAATAGCTCCGCTGGGGGACAGTAAGACTGTTTAACGAAATGCCCCTGCATATTTGAAACGTCACTGATATTAACGTAATGGAATAAAAAATGATAGACTTTTCTATGAAAAGAATCGACGGTTACGTGCACTGGGGAGAGACTTCGCAGCTGGCTTGCCCTTTTTGCTCAAGCTGCTACCTAACGTGAGGATGCCAGGGGCGTGATAACGTTACTTGCACCTGGTCCGCGGATGCTAGAGGTACTCAACATACAAAATAAATATATGTATTATTTAGGTTGATATAAGTTTCTTTCACTGAAACAGTGTAGACGTGACTAATTCTTGAAGTTAAGCGACGCTTTATCTCTTTGACTGTGCATGTTATCTCCTACTTATCACTTGATATTGATTAAATGTTATCATCACCATCTCCCCGCATTGTAAGATAGTGATAGCTCGCGCCGTCTTTGAATGACAGCGGAAAATATGAACGCAACGAAACTCAGTTTCCTTCACTGTTTTGAGTGTTATTTTCTCAGGCCTGCCTTTCCCTTTGTCTTCGTTGACTTTCTTCCCCGAATGAACATTTTGAGTATTGAGAAAAAGAAAGACTCGTTATGGGAAGGAAGTACAATCTCTTATCTATGCTGCTACTTACAAGTACTTCAAATGCTTTTAAAGCGTCAGTAAAAAACCGGCAAGATGATGGGTCTCTTGCCGTACATCGTATGAATTTTCTCTTATCTAATCCATCACATCGAGATGGAGAGCCAATCACCCACGTAACCAAGCAAGCAACTAACCAACCGAGTGTGTATCTTTACAACTTGGCGTTCTTTCCTTTTTCTTCACAAGATCACAGTTTTAGCCCTTTCTCACGGCACTTACTACCTTCTCTTTCATTTTTTTGTAATCCTTATTTTAAAAAAAAATATCGTCCGATACCATTTTAGTAGCACGATCCGTCATAAAATGACGGCATGAGTTCAATGAAACCCACGTTTCGTTCGTTTTCTTCTTCGTGGTTCTGCCTGGAAAAGTCTTGTTTTCTTTCCCTTTTTATTGAACTTTTACTCCTTTTTATATCAAGAGTTCTGAGCAAGTTAAGCTTTGTTGTTGGATGGAAGTAAGATTCCAAATCCATCCTATCGCAAACAGCTACGTCAGACGAATCCAGTGCTTTAAATTTCAAATTAGGTGAAACAAGTGTCCTGCAGAAATTTTTCCCTGTGTTATACTGTTAATGACGACGGCGAGATCAACGGTGAAAACAACCAGCCACACACAAACTGAGTTATTATTCAATGGGATAAAGTTTTCTGCGCAAAATAGGCAGCTCTCTGAAATTTCTGTGTTACACGCTGCCACAGGATTATGACTCGATCATTAAACTCATATTTTTAGCTGCAACAAAATATTTTGTATTTGTGTAAAGAATTTGTACAACTTTAATGCAGGCATGGAGCAAAGTTTTCAGAATTCTTCAGCCTATTCATTGAGAGTGTGGTGGAAAGCCCACAAGCTTCTTCTAAGAGCGTGTTCACATTCTAGTTTTTCGTTTCTCGTACTCAGAGCAACTGGAATGCTTTGTTTCATCTTTGTATAGGCAACAAAAATATGAACAGCTGTGAGAGTGCTATGTAATTCGCTGCAAATTCGAAACGATGTCCAAAACTTTAACACATGGTGGCGGTTACTAAGGCCGGGGCCTCATGCACCCGCGAGACAAGCGACGTGCAACGCGACAAATTTGTTGCACGACAAAACGTAACGGAGGCATAGCAGTCTGCTGTCCCCACCGCCGCAACTGCGATGCCTCGCGACACCCGTGCATTGCTGCAACACGACTCCCGTAACAATCGCATTGCGTCGCTTGTTGCTTTCTGTGGGGTCCCGGCCTAAGAACGCTTCCCAAACCGGCCACCGATTTTAAGCTTTCGAGGTTTCACTTGTTTGAATTTACAAACAGAAGCTTTGGTTGTGCCACACTGCATCGCATTGTATGTGTTAACAGCAAAACGATTACATTGAGCCGGCTGAAAACTTAAATTTACAGAGTACGAATGAGCGTTTGGAAGTCTCACGGGTAATCAATTATGGGCCAATGCATGGAACTCATTTAAACGAGGCGAAGCCGGCGCACCTGCTTGGAATTTCCAGGAAGTCGAGCCTGAAAGGCACATATATAATTTCAGTGGCCAATCGAAGGTGTCCTAAGTCAGCTAACATGCATAACGGTTGAATTTAAGCAATTCATGCAGGTTTTTTTTAGAAGCTCAGGTTTATTTACAAGAACGTAACAAACCGTTTGAACAATTTGCACAGCGTCCGGAGAACAAAACATTGCAATTTGTACCAAGTTTAACTAGACAGAGTTCTCTTGCAACCAAACAGGTGCCCTTCATGGCCACTGGGATGTAGCTAGCCGCTTGCTGTATCTCTACAAGAGCCTGCATGTGTATCAGGTGTGGGAAAGATAGCTTATCGGTCGAGCTCTTCAGTGATGCTGATGGCGCAAAATGGCTTATCTCCCTTCTATGGGATGTCCCAGGCAAGCCTCTACAGCAACAGCTGTAGAGGCAATTTGCATGCTTTTAAAGTTCTCAGACTTTACAGTGAGCTTACGGGGTCTGTAAATCTTCACTATTTCTTCGTCTTCTTCTTCTCTGGTAAAGATCACAGTAAATAGGGAGACCATATATAGGCCTAAAGGCCCGTTCCGCTGCAGGGCTGCCAAAGTTAACTTCAGGCGGATGCAGTGACTACGTCCTGTTGAATTGATTATTAGGCACTGAACCCTAATCGATGGCTTTTGAAACTTCTAGATACGCAGCATTGTTCCATAAAACGGAGTTTTCAGCCACCCGAACATACATCGCGTTACTTCGAACACTTGCAGCTCAACCCAAAGTTGCAAAGCCGAAGCCTCGGTCTGAAATGTGGAGCAAGTCAAGCGTCGAAAGCTTAATTTCAGAGCCCAATCGAACGTGCCCTGAAACCTTTAACGCGTTGAGGTATGAGTTTGTAGTCAACAGCGATGAATTTTGATAACACAGTAACAAAATTATGCATGAATTACCCGTAAATGTTTGTATTTTGGGTTTTTCCAGACACTTTCTTTCTCAGTATAGTGCCAAAATATTATTTATTTGTTGCACTGAATTCGACGACCAAGCACGAAATGGCAGACTCCAGCGACGTCCCCGAGAAAAAGGAAGTAGAAGAAATTGAAAACAGCCAACCCGAAGAGGAAGAAAAATCCAGTCCTGAAAATATCCTGAAACAGCCGCTGCTGACCCTAGACAGGATATTCATGGTCCTCCTGCTGGGTGCGGTGTCCCTGTGTTTCCGTAATATCCTAGGATGTCTGTTCGTCCAGAATACCTACCTGTTAGGCTTCACGCTCTGGATCGGAGCAGCTGGACTGTTCCTGGCCATGTCATCCAGACGGGTATGTCCGAAAGCTAAATTATTCTTCTTACTTCTGCATATTATTCGTCTAAAAGTTATAGAAATCAACATGTCTCAGTTGAAATTTGCTTTGCTTAGATGACTGAACAAGTTTTACGGATTTATGCGTGCCTTTTGAAATAAACGCATTCACAGGGCTGCTGTTGTTGAATATTGGGTTTATGTACACATTTAGTTACTACATGCAATTTTTAGATTCAGCTAATGTATCGAGAGTAGATTTCATCTCCTCTCCATTATTTCGTGTGAAACCAAAAGTATTCTTCAGTCTGCATTAAATATACTGGAAATATATAGCTTCAAGTGATAATATATGCATTTAGCAAAATCTATTCAGATTATTAAATTCTCCCGTCTGTTATTTGTCTACTTTCTAAAAATTCATGAATGACTAAATTTATGTTTCCATCTCACTACTAAATTTATATTTCCATCTCACTACTAAATTTATATTTCCAGCTCACGACTAAATTTATACTTCCATCTCACGACTAAATTTATATTTCCATCTCACGACTAAATTTATATTTCCATCTCGCGACTAAATTTATATTTCCATCTCACGACTAAATTTATATTTCCATCTCACCAGCTCTCCGTGGACGGCAAGAGTGTCCTCATCACAGGGTGCGACACAGGCATAGGGTACCAACTTGCGCTGCATCTTCACGCTGCGGTATGTTACAGTGAATAGTTTAATCCCAATATTTCATTATGAAGTACATTCAGAAATCTTAATAGAATAAAAATTCTGCATCAGTATATGGGTACAAGATAGCGACATTGAGGCTAATGTAACTATTGTTTGTGCTGAGCGAATGTGAAAATGGATAAGGCTTTAAAAAGTTCGGCAGTTTATGAACGCTCATTTATCTTGACACATTATTCATGGTGTGTTTTACTGACATCTATATAGTCAGACAGTGGATATACAGAAATCGCTGTCTATTTAAAAAATGTAGTGCCAAATGTTGGACTATCTGGCGCATTAAATGTAACTTGCTTACATGATGATCTAAAATTTAAGATTTTTTTCGGTGACTGTTTTTTCTACTTTGAGCGCTCTGTGTTCGCTGGTTTTCTCGAGCTTTTGTTCAATGCAAAGTGCCTCAAAAATATGTAATCCCTCATTGAAGGGCTGCGGAGTAAACATTTTCTATTTTACAAGCCCTGTTTGAAAAATGTCCAGGCCAAAATTCCCGTGCATAATGATGACGACGTTCAGTCCTGTACTTTTAAGATTGGGGAAAGAAGAAAATCTTCAAAAAATTTACTATCTCCCCCCCCCCGGAAGAAATCTCGTGGTCACAATTGAAGGTTTTTATACTTTGTGAGTGCGGTAATAGTATTGAGTGGAATGCATATAAATTTTTGTCAGTTCTGTAATAAGATATGAAGCTGCATAACTAGTGATGCACGTAACTTACTATTACGTACCTGAATATAATTCAAATGATGGAAAGATTCATCAACCAATTGAAGTATTTTATATGCGATACGAAAATACATGGCTCCAAACTATTGGATATACTCGACAGATTTCTTTTCTATTTACGTTATACATGTTTCTATATTTCCAAGAATCAAGAACGATTTATATTTTAGTAACGTACACTGTTGCATCTGACCGATTAGAAATGTGCACAGCCCGTAAGAAATCGATGGCATCGTCTGTTAGTTCTACAATCAACACGCTGCAGTATCCGTTGATAAAAATGGGCGCTTGAATATTGAAAGAGTTGCATCAGCACTAGTGCTAACAGTTCATCGATCGTCATGTAAGAGAGGCGGTTACAGGCGGCGAAATATCCACTGAATTATATACTTGAGGCGGTTACAGCCAGCGAAATATCCGCTGAATTATGGACTTGAGGCGGTTACAGGCGGCGAAATATGCGCTCAATTATAGACTTTCCAGGAGGGGGGGTTGTGTATCTGTTCTGCACCCAAGGCTGCCAGAAAATTATTTTTTAGATTATGGACTTTCTCAAGATCCAATTGGCATCCATGACAGTGGCATTAAGAGCGGCTCAGTAGCGGGATGACGGCTGGCCAGTACGGAGGTTGAGGTGTACCTTTTTGAACTACGCTGAAAGAGCTTATGAGGATTGCCATATAGTTTTTTTTACATTATTTTGTATGCGGCAGCCAGTCCACTCAGGTGGGTCGCCGGCTGCGAGTGTGATCAAAACATACGTCTGTTCTTAATTAAATCTCTAGGTAAACCACGAACTGCTGTTTCAAGCATTAACGAAAAGCGCAAGAACTTTAATGCAGTTGCAAATCAGCAGTGAAGTTGAAGACTAAGGAAGATTAGTAAAAAGTTGTAAGCGGCGATAACTACTTCAGTTTCATTTTTTCAGGGCTTCAAGGTGTTCGCGCTCTGCCTCAGCAACGGCGATGGAGCCAAGGCACTGAAGGCGCTGGCCAGCGACCGCCTTCATGTTGTCTTTGGTGACGTCACCAAACCCGCGGATCTGAAGCGGGCGCGCCAGCAGGTCCAGGAGCTGTTAGCGCCCGATGGTAATTATTTTGCTACTAGCTACGTGCTTAATATTAATGATGATAATATAATATGGCGCATACAGTGGGCACAGCTAAATAGATTTTCAATTCGCGCCCTAATTCTAGTACTTTTTAACTGTGGTAGTACCCTGCATCTTGCGTATCTTAGGGAAAAAATTGGAGGAAAAGCAATATGACAATCCTTTGCAGCACTTTCGATGCCGTACTGTTCCACGCAATATATATAATTCCATTGGCAGCGCTGTGAGAGTCAGAGACTCGAACTCGGTTATCACCGCATTCAGTACTAAGCCGCTGTCGCTGAGCCACCGTGAGCGAAAGGGAGGGTCGTTGATATGAGCTCGGTACACTAGGTTGGCAGTCAGGAACTTCACTCAGGAGCTTTGGTTTCGCCACTTTGAATCGTGCTTCAGGTGTTTGTAGCCACACGACTGTGTTTGAGAATGACGAAAACCTCGTTTTATGGAGCCAGATTACGTTTTTATTGAAACTAAACTTCTGTAACTTGATTGAACGGGTCTAAGCCAACTCAATAATCGGTACAATCAGCAGAGTCAAGCCTATTAGGGTTCGTTCCGTCAGTCAATTACTGGCGTAATCAGCAGTGTGGTAGTGTAGAGAAACTATGCCAGTTTAAACCCTGACGAAAGTCAGGGCCGGCACGGATACTAAAACCATACTGCCACTTCTGCACGGTACCTCGGCTGACCCAAATTTTGTGAGGGTGATGGAGAGACCATTTAGTGAGTTACAGTGCTGCCGGCTTTGTTATTCTTTATTGTAAATACAGTGAAGGCAAGAACTCTTGCGACAAATCTAATTTTTTGGGAAATGTGATTTCATGTGAAGCAGTTTTTTGAAGGAATTATAATGCAATAATATTGGGTCACTTTACTGTTATTCTTAATGGCATTTATAAGCATTCTATGGATGCTTTAAGGACTTAAAATATTCAGGCGGCATTTAATACAATAGTATTTTCACAGCTCTCGTAAACATAGAGACGGACGTACTATGCTTCCTAGGAAGCTTAATTTTAATGTGGTTCAAACAATGTGCCACGGGATTTGGATTTATAAACAAAACTTTTCCTTCCTTGTGATAGATACTTGTAGGTCAGCATTATTCCAAGTTGTTTGTAAGTCTATATATATTTATTTGAACGACATGCTATTACTATAAAAATGTTTCTATGTTGCTTTTAATATTTGAAGTTTATATTCGTCAAACATCGCCCACAGAAATTCATTGTGAAACAGGGATATAGATTTGCTTAAGGCCCATATTGAGAATTTTGACGTATACACTTATATTAGTTATAGAATCTCAATCAATCTTACCATTTGAATTGTTTAGTGGTCACATGAATCTATATCAGTACTGTGTAATACCTTCAACACTTCACAGAGCCTGCAATATTAAGTAATAACCTGCCGAAGTTGCAGTACAACTATGCGAAAGCTGGACTAGGAGCGTAGTTAATAGTGTTTGGGTTGTTTTACCTTTTGTCACTCTGCTGCAAAAGTTTTTTAGGGGTTCTGGTAGTGTTGACTGGATGCAACGCCTGCTGAGTGTTACGCTAGGCTTTGAAGGCGTTTTCTAAGAGTACAGTATATGGCTTGTTCTAAGGCCAAATGTATGTTACAGCGGGCCTTAGAAGGCGTTATAACAGTGATTTAGTTGCTCTAACCCTGCCGCGCGTTACAGAGAGCCTGCTGGGGGCGTTGTCAACAGCATTTGGGTGTTCTAACACCTGTGGTGTGTTGCAGAGGGCCTGTGGGGCGTTGTGAACAACGCTGGTATCGCCGCGTTTGGGGACGTTGAGTGGCTGCCGCTGGACACCTACAGAAAAATTTACGAAGTCAACGTCATTGGCTCCATCGCTGCTGCCCAGGCCTTCCTGCCGCTCGTCCGCAGGGCTCGAGGTAGGGAGACGGCTGCCTTAGTTCACGTCAGTGACGTTCAAAGGCAAAAAATAGAGTATTTACCTTACTAAGCATCCTGAGAGTAACCGTAAATGAAGTGCGCATCATTTTTAATTCCACTGCGGCCAGAGCGGAAAATCCCATGAAACTGCTTGGTTTTGTAATATGGCTGTAACTAGTAGCATACACTACGCAGTGGCACACGCAACGTGATTTACGAATGTGCCTCTCGCACTTGGTCCCGTTACGTGCCATGAGTCGGTAGCATCAACGACGTACGTACGAGCTGGTCTTTGAATAATAAAGTTTCATGTGCGAATACATACCGTAGCCCGGCATCACGATGGTGATGTGCAAAGTTGCTGGTTCTGTCGACCTGCGATTACAAAAAAAAAAAAAACAAGGAGGTTGAACTGAAGGAAGGCACAAATCCACATCTCGCCCTACTTTGCCAGGGAATATTATTGTCTTTTGATGGCTGCTCCCTTCATACCAATCACAGGCCCCAGCCATCTCTTCCCACCAATCACAGGCCCCAGCCTTCGCTTCCCACCAATCACAGGCCCCAGCCATTTCTTCCCACCAATCCCAGCCCCCAACCATATCTTCCCACCAGTCACTGGCCCCAAGCTATCCGTGTAGTAAATCAGCACGTCAACCAGACATAAGCCTCGAAAAATTTTTGAACTTCCTGTCTCGGTAGCCGTTGGTACCTCCTTCCAGTAAACCTCCTTGGCAGAATGACACACCTTGACGTCTGTACGGCTCTCACTGTGGTCTCCAGCCACTTTCAGCCAGGTCGCCATTAGTTGTACAGCCTGTCCTGTGTATTGTAGAGGCCCGCCATAGTTGGCTGACGCCCATTTCGTTTTGTTTACCTACCGCAGCTCCGACTCCGTTTCATCCAGTGTATTAAACACGTTTCCTTACGTAGAATGGATGACCTACCTTCGTTCGTAATAACCCTCAGAATTACCGGCATATTTTCTCCTGATGACGGCTTTGGCAGTTCCGTGGTGAAAGTTCAGTCATATGTAAAAAATATTTCATCGCGAAGTGTCGTTTACTATCTTAATATGCAGTGTTGACCATTATTCACTGCTACTCCATGTCACATAAACTTGCATCGCACATTGTAATTTAGTTCATATTGGTCAAATTTAGAGCTTATTTGTGCTCTGGAAATGCCTTTAAGAGCAAGCTTGTAGAGTCCCATTTTCGAGTGCATATGAACTGTGTCCAGTATTGACAGTTTTTAGCCCCAACACATTTCATTCCATAGGTTACTTTGTCATGGTTATGTTTATTCACGGCCATACCGTTACTTTGAGCGCCTCGGACGAGGTCCAGATAGCGTTATTCACCCTGCTCCAAATGTGGAATCATGATGCTAGTTCTTATCTGGTGGATCGTAAGTAGTATAACAAATACTGGTCCAAGAACACTTATTTAGCTTTTGTTATACTACTATCGGTGCTTGCACCCAAAGGGTGAGCCTGCAGTAAATTATCTCCACAGTGCGCGTAACCCCTGACTGCTAGTCTGTTTGACTATTTTAGTTCAAGTAAGGCAATTTTTTTAATTTTATAACTTTCACATCAGTGGTATTTTGAATGTGACGTGGCATTTCGTTGAACGGCCTTGCTAACCGCACGATGGAATATTTTGAAATGTTTTATTGTCCCTACTTTTCCACCATTAATTGCAAAAATGCGCCAAGAGAAAAAAAAAAAGGATCTGACAGAGCGTATTTTTCCTCGGTGTCGATCATCTCATTTCGTAAATTACAGTCAAAATGCTGAAGTTACCGGTACTATTATGACGCACAGTTTTGTAAGTAAAATATTTCTCTAGATTATCAGGATTCAACGCCATCGTTTGCCTGGCGCTTCATATTTTATAAAGAACGCGAACGACGTAAGCTTTGTTCAGTTGAACGTTCTTACGAAATAACTGCATATGTGTGCTGTAAACGGTCGGTCTAGTTTTACACTCATAATTTCCGTGTAAAAGCGACAGGGCTTCCGCACTGTTCCATTCAACGTTCCACTTGTTTTCTACGTTACACATAACCCTAACACTGAACGCTTGACATGCAGGTCGCATTGTGAACGTAGCCAGCATGTTGGGCCGCATGGCGGTGCCTATGAGGTCGCCTTATGTTGCTTCCAAGTTTGCTGTGGAGGGCCTCAGCGACTGCCTCAGGTATGTGGCTCATGCTGCAGTTGGTACAGCTGGTGCATTTATTACAGCAGATGTACCAGTGGCATTTAATAAAAAACACCCTACTATCATAATGCAGCTACCACCGCGTCCTGCAGTAGGTGTGGTATTTGCAACTTTGTAATCTGGTTAGACTTTTTTCGAGCGCCCCCTCCCCCGCCCCTGCTGCCGTATTGCCACCAAATTCCTTTATCGTCTCATCTGACCACCTTATTTTATTTCGAACTTTGTTTACATTTAGTTGCATAAGTTTCCGTGAAAATCAACAGACCTTCAACTTGATTTGACGTTAGTAACAGACCTGTTCTAGGTTATCTAGACTGCATGCCGGTGCTGTTCAGTGTTCCAATGATCGTGTTCTTGCTCACTTCAGTTCTAGCTTTCTTTTAGATCACTCTAAATTTCATGACATGCCACAAAGGGATTCTTCTTCACTTTCTGATTAATAGATCCTGAAAACTTTTCATTATTATTATTTGGTCTCCCACTTCATTACCGATTACAACTATATTGAATTTCTGTCTCTTCTCAGTAATGTTTTCAAAGGTAGTTAACGGCTGGTTGAAACCTTTGGATACTTGACGATATCCAACCCCACTTCTGCATCAGTCGTTATCTTGCGCAGCACCTCGTATAACTCCTTCAACTTACCCATTTTCATCAGCAGATGCTGAAAGTTCTTGATGGTATGAGCTGGCAGACGATGTTAGCGCTTCATGAAGTGTAGTAGGTGGATTTGATAACTGCCACAATGCATAATACTGGAACCTCTAAATTGTAGTACTCTATAAATTCAAACAAAAATGAGGATATGGCAAACAACAATTTATGTATGTATATTTATAATAAAATATGAGCTTAGTGAAATTCAGATACATTTTCCAGTTTTGTTTTATAATTGTTCAAGCTACAGTATTCTACAAGTGCAAGAATAGTTGAACCGAAAAGAAAATCTTAACACAGAACTGGAAAAAATTCAATGTGTTTAAAAGTGCTGCGCGCGCGTCATTGTATATGTTCTTTATTATTGGTCCTAATACCGGTGCACTTTACATTGAGAGTTTGCTGTGTTACAGACACGAGATGAAGTCCTGGGGTGTCTCTGTTGTGGTGGTGGAACCCGGCAACTTTGTGGCAGGTGAGTGTTGGCTGTAGAATTACAAAGTAAGTTTGTCATGTTGTTGCTGTTGTGACTACACCTAACTGCGGTCCTCATTAGGCGGAGGTTCCGGAGTGAGGCGGGGAAAAGGAGGGAGATAGTCGAAGGATGGGTGAGAGGAGAGATAAAGATGCCGGGGGATCCCTCCAGAGATGTAACGGAATGAGGTCTACTGGTGGAGAGAAGCAAGAATACAGAGGGCTGTAGAGGTGATATCGATTGGCACACTAACACCGATTTAACTGATATAAGCCAAGCCCCGTAAGCTTGACTTGTTCATAGCTGCAGATAGGTGTGCTGGCTTCATTTTTTCGATCGAGGCTTGAAAAATATATCCTTCACAGATTACCCTGAAAGCAACCAAAAACTCGGATTTTCTACAAATAAGGGCGTTTTGGTCATCTCGACTGTAGACAATTTGCTTCTAACTCTGTCAAAGCGATTCACTGTAAGAAAATCAACGCTTCTTTCTGAAGTTCTAGAAAAGTCAAGCCCATTGGGTTTAGCTTAATTTAATGTCACCGTGCCCATCGACGGTAACTTATAGACAGAGAACTTGGTTATAACTCCAAAACAACGACAAAAAGCTTAAACGTAAAGCTATGACGGTAACACAACCTGCTGGAGCAGTTCGCTGCAGGAGCCTATACTTCATGCAATTTTTTGTTTTGGAGTTATCATCGACTTCTCTGTCTATAAGAGCATATCGTCACAGCCTTACTTATGAACCATGAGTGTCGCCGTGGTGGTGACGATGGAGGTGGTGGAACCTGATAGCTGCATATGCTCGGGAGTGTTGTCCTAAATAAAATTATTACTCCATTTTACACAAAAAAAACGGCACTTCTTGCAAGCTTTGAATTAAAATTAAGTAAAATTCTACGTAGCGTTCCCAATCAAGGACAAAAAACAACTCTTCAATTTTTACCAAGTATTATTTTTCACTCTTCCATAGCCATAGAATAATTCACCCCTTCAACTTGACGGTAGAAGCGAACCGGCGAATCAACAATCAATGAATATATGCTGTCCTTAACAGAATTATAGTCAATCCCAAACTAAGCTAGAGCACCCTGAGAGCGTATACCTCCGCCAAGCGAGGCAACGGTAGCAAAAAAAATCAAATTGGCTCTGAAACCATAACTTTCTTTGTATAATCTCCAAAATCTAATCATTCGTGTCTTTTGATAGTGATAACAGCTTGTGCAATTTTCTTGAAGATCCGTTCATAACTTTTTGAGTTATACTGCTAACAAACGTTATGACAAACTTGAGTCAAACATACAAACGAACAAACCGATCTGCATCAAAATTTAATCATTCATGTCTTTTAACCTTACTAACAACCCCTATGAATTTCATAAAGATCCATTATTTATTATTTTTTCAGTTATTGTGCTTATAAGCATAAAATTAAAAAACGTTGACAAACAAACGAACGAGCCAACGGATCATTACCAAAATTTGGTCATTTACCCTTTGTTATATACCTAACAATTCATGTTAATTTCATAAAAATCCATATATAACTTTTTGAGTTATGGCATTGAGAAAAAGAGGCAGACAAACAAACAAACAAACGGATGGACATATCTTCACCAAAAGTTAACCATCTGTTTCTCCTAACATACCTAATAATCCATGTAAGTTTCATTCAACTCGGTTCATAACTTTTTGAGTATCTTGGGGACAGACAGACAAACACGACGAAAACATAACTTCTTTGGCGGAGGTAATAATCTCACTAACAACAAAGCTAATCCCTTTACCACATATAGCCATATTTAGTTCATTTGTTAAGTATAGAGACACTAAACCTCTAAAGTATTGTTTTCTTTTTAAATTTTATAACCGTATATCGAATGCTTTACAAGCGCAAAACACTCAAAAGTGGTCGGCTTTTCAGGGACGAACATTTTCACGGAAGAGGGCGTAGAGCGAAGTGCGAAGGAGATGTGGGCGAACATGAGCGAAGAAGTGAAAAAGGACTACGGCGAAGAACTCTTCCAGGAGCGCGTACGACTCATGAAGAGCTACATCACCGGCGGAGTGAGTATATTTAGTACCTTTAGGAGATCTCCTTAAACAAAGACTTCCCAAAGCGGATAATGTTTTTGAAATAGAGACTTCCTTTAGCAGAGAATGTTACCGAAACAGAAACTTCCTGAAATGGAGAATGTTCTTGAACAGAGACTTCTATAAACAGAGATTATTCTTAAACATAGACTTACCTAAACAGAAAATGTTCTTGAACAGAGACTTCCCGAAACGGAGACTGTTCATAACATAACGACATATCCGAAGGTAATAAAGTGGTTTGTGCCAAAGAGTTTTATAGAAGGAGGTAGCAACGGTTATGAAGATCGGAAGCTAAAGTTCTTCCCACGACTGAAGCTTGGCTGGCTCCTTGATTGGCTGCGCAAGTGGCTGGGAGCATGTGACTGGTAGGAGGGCAGCAGCCATCGAAAGAAAAAAAAAATCCCTGACCAGTACGGTGACATGTGGCTGTGCTCCCTAGCTATTAAGCCTTCTTGGGGGAGACGAGATAAGGGCCTATTCATCACAAACCGGAGGCCATAGGCGTCGTTAGGTCCATTTTATGGGCCTTAATGCTACTGAAGCTTCTCTGAAATATCCCTATGCCCTCCTATAATTTTATGAGCTTTGGGTTATTTTGGGTGTGTACTCTGCAAATAGATATACAAGTTCCGCACCAACAATATTGACTGTGTTTCTCCGCATAACCAGATAATTGGGCATTAATGAATGAACACACTCCTGAGGGCTAAGCCCACCTTATGTCTCGTACCTATTACCTAACGACGGCCGTGCCGGCCACCCCCTTTTTATTGCACGGGCTTTCTGGCTCGTTGGCTGACTTCCTGATATGAGCCGCGTATGTACACATACATGTACTGGACTGACAATCAGTCCCGTCACCCAACGGGTCACCAAAAACCTGTCCTATTTTTTTCTCATTCCACCATTCAGAGCGACGAATATTTTTCAGAAACAAAAGTACAACCGCGTCCAGGATACAGTGGTCACAGATCTAAATATGTTAATAATGAATTGACATAACAAATTGAAGCATTATTATTTTTAAATCTGCTTACTCCTCTAAGATTAGTCCCTATGTATAGTAGCCATGAAGAGTTAACTTTTCAAGGACCAGTGGGCCTCACGAGTCCCGTTTGACAAAAATTAGGTTTCTAAATAAAGAAGGGATCAGTGATTTTTGGACCTATGAGCGCCGCGACTATGACACGGTGGTCGGATCGAGGACTACAATTTAAGACTCCAAAAATCTGAGAAAAATGGAGACTTGGTCCGTAAAGGGTTAATAGCTGGAGGTAAGACAGCAACATTACACCGTACTCCTCATAAAATTTTTGTCATTCGATGGCTGCCGCCTTCCCACCAATCACAGGCACCCAGCTATTCGTCCAGCCAATCAGCGTATCAACCAGGTTTCAGCCTTACCGCAACATTTAGCATCCGATCTCCATAGCCTTGCTAGCTCTTTCTATTGTATTAAACCATCTTGGTCTTTCCCTACTCTTACTCAGAGGGAAGGAAGGAACGAACGAACGTAGCTGAGTAAAATGATTGTACACACTAGTACATTGTCCGTCGTTTTCCTAAACCGAGGGTTTCCGCTCACTTATTCCATAATGGCAGATAATTTATAGTTCAGCGAACTCCTTCTTCTTCCCTGTCATCTACTCTTCAGAAGAAATCTTTGTCAAAAAATGTAATCTTCTGCCTGTAAGCTTGTATATGTGTAATCATGAATAAAGTTCCTATACCACCCTTCCAGTTATGAAGAGCTTCATCCAGAGGAGCTCAAGTTCATATTTCAACTGGTATATAAAAATCAATAAGCTGTCTTCAGGTTTGCCCGATTGCTGCCCCATATCCTGTATGCATAAATAAGATAGCGTTTTTTTAATAGAGGGAAATCAATTCAATATTATTTTTGAAATGAATATCAGCTCTTAGCTGAGCAACTTTGGAGGTTAATAGAAAATAAGGAGGTTGATTAAAAGCGGAAACACTGCCATATTTCTCCATACTGGCCAAGGAGGGAACTTTTCTTCTTCCTTAGTCGGTCCCTACGTACCAATCACTGGCTCTCAGCCAATCAGCGAGTCATCCTTGCCGGAAGCTTAGCTCCCGATCCCCGTCACTACCTCCTTCTATTAAATTCTCCATGGTAGTAAGTGTTGTTGCTATCCCCAGAACACGGACCTGAGCACCGTGATGCACGCCTTCACCTCCGCTCTGCTGGACAAGCAGCCACAAGCCCGGTACCAGCCCATGGACCTGTACTACAAGACTCGGGTCTTCGTGGCCTCTCACTGTCCTGAGTGGCTGTACGACAACATCTACGTCGGCTGTCTTAACAAGTAACCTTCGTACGGCTGGCTTGGCCTTTGCAACGACTTCGGGTATCATCGACAAGCTTCACGAAATCAAGTCAAGTTAAGCTCAATTGATTTGACTTGTGGACTTCATAGAGGGGGCGGTCGTTTCGCTACTTTCGTTCGTGTCACAGGTGTTAGTAGCATGCCCATGACGTCTGAGAACTATGTTTTGGCTGTCTCAAGAGTAATCGATCGAGGCTTAACACCTGGAACTCAATCCAGCGGGTCTAAACCAGCGCACCTGGCTAATTTTTCGGACAAGTTAAGCCTATCATGTTTAATTTTATTGGCCGATCGATGACGTTTTTGTGCAGTGCTGGATGCTATCCAAAATGTGACAAAATCAAATGTTTATTTATTTTCTAATCGTGCTGCACCCACCATATAGGTAAATACTGTGAACCGTAGTTCGGTTTCTGGTAGCTGTAGAATTGCTTGAGATTTGAAAAAAAGATAAGAGAGGATCTATACATGCCCATGAAAATCATATGAAGTTTGCACGATGGCTACAGTAAGCAATTTCCGATGATTTAAGAGTGGCCTTTTGACGCTCCTAATTTTAGCTCATTGTGTACTGAAGCACGACTCTCTCGGGCCTTCCCGCAGACTTACTGTTAGTGTCTTTTAACGCAAACTTCTTACTTATTGCATAAAATATATTAAACACCAGACATAAACAAGTATATTCAACATTGTTGCACTGTGTCATCAGAGTTTTAGAGATAAAGAAACAGTATCTAGATCTATTTCTAGTAATAAAAATTGGCATCTGAAGGCGGTGAAACTAGTAAAAATTAATTACCCTTGCTCCTTACGAGTTACATTGCGGCATCACATCTCTGTCCAGTGCTCACAGATGATCTGTGACGTACATGATTATGTAAAAAGAGGCAACGGGTAAAAAAGCGCTTGAGCATTTTTTTTTTTTGTAATATATGATGTTGACACTCTGCCTAGGGAAACATTTTGTAAATGTTCATACCAGAAAATTAAAGTGGGCAGAAATCCCCAGTTGTTTGTTGTGACTAATGTCTGGAGTAAATATGTTTTTTTTTTTTTTTGTGACCGCTCGTGTAGATGCAACTTCACACTATAGGTAAAAAGCCGTTTTGGAACGACTTTTTAAGTACGTAGAAAGTTACCGTTTCTAGGGACAGAGTAGAAATGGAGGGAAGAACTGGCCTCTCTTGACCGCTGCTAAGTTAGTAAAATGTTGTGTAACGCGTCTAGCATGATATGAGTTAGCAGTTGTTATTTATAATTATCTATTCTAGGAATGATCTATTCACCAACTGCTTCATTGCTTCATCTTTGTTTTACAGTACAAGATACTTTCTGTCGCTGCTCTGGAATCAGATCATTATGATTAATTTATGAAATTTATATAATAAGAATAAATAAGCCGGTATCACTTTGCAGATAACTGTTCATTCATGACTCGCTTGTATTAATAAATGTCTAGGATCTGTGCGTATGGAACAACGGATTTATGATGCGAACAATGGAAGTTCACGTTTAGTGATGGCCTAGAATCCCGTCAAGCTAACACGGTATAAAAATAAGAGCTGTTGCACACAAGGTTCAGCTTCACTGTAAATCACAGGAATTTATTACGATTTAGTAGTTCAACTGCAGCTATGATTCTCAACCAGGAGAATTCCTCAGGCAGAACTTCAGAGAGACACAGCAAAAAACTTTGACCAAAGAGAATAAAAAAAAAAACCGTTAGCTTTCACTTGGGAGTAGAACGCACGCCAATAACGGAATTTTTTTACACTCTCGTATTTTGCTTTACAAGTTTAGCGTGTGGGGCGGCTGGGAATTGGGATTGGGCTGTCCAGGGAGGAAATTTTGAAAAATAGTTTGGAGAATGACAGGTATAAGGGTTAGGAACTAGCAGGAAGCTATATATATATAGCAGTCTTTACGCATTCAGCCCGATTTACGCCTGTGGCTCTTCGTACTTTTTGACGTAATATTATCAAAACTGCGGCATATGAGAAAGGAATTTAGTCGTTAGCTATAGAGAGTAAATTTTGTTCTACAGCGCTTATCAGCATGATTGTTCTTAGTGCTGAATTTCTGAAATGTGTTTTTCTGTCTTCAATAGAAATCTGAGGTGAACAGTAGAAATATTAGGAGTAGCTTCGCGTATGATTGCAGCCGTAAATTTTTGCTTTCTTAATGCATTTAGTTGAGAATATAAGATGAAATTTTACTGCATTACCTCTGAAACTGGTGCTAAGCTTTCAATACTTACTAGTTGGCAAAGTAATATCATTTCATAATTAGTTGTATTAATACGCATATGTATTTTTTGTATAATAGGGTACCTGGTTTGTATGCGTGTCTACTAGGGATGTTGAAAAGCTTTCCCGTATTATCCCTTCGTGTAAACTGTACCTTCAAACAGAAAATTTATGTACACTGGTTCATACAGATATGTGTCTTTGTGTGACCGTAAATAACGCGAAAATGCTGGCAGACAACATTTCAATGTGATATTTTCTCCTTTCGATACGAAACCATTGCTTTCGTAAATGGTTCTCATTTGCTAATTGAATAACTATTTATCTTTTTGATTAGCAGACCTCATAATTGTGTCAGTTCTATTCTAACTAATGTTCTAAAATTACTGAATACTTTGGATTCAGAACTGCGTAGCTCAGGTGCTGCAAATTTTTCAGAGGAAGAAAATGTCCTCGTTTCTTGTGAAAAAAATATATATATTAATAATAATAGAAAGAACTGATGGTGATTATGTAGAGACTCCTACGTTGTTAAAAGCCCAGTGTTAATTTCTCCGTATATACATTGCGCACTAACTTGTGGGTATGTATTATACTCTACGTTATGAAGGCTTAGTGCATTTCCTATGTCTGATGCAGTTCTCGCCACCATATCAAAATGGTTATCATATCGAATGAAGCTTCTACACGTGTCTGTTTACATATACGAACACCATAATAATAATAATAATATATGTGCAAATGGTACAAATTCAAAGTGATAGCCAAAGGAGTCGCGAGAGACTAAACGGTTTCGTTTACTGAGGAGAAAAGATGGACGCAGGAAGGCTGTCATACCATAAAAATTTACATTTTTTTTTAGTTTTCGTGTTCATCTCGTACCGAGTCCACTTCTGTTACTGTAGTATCTCTTCACTATCAAAATGTTACACTAATCTGGCTATCCGACTAAACAAAATACATATATTGCTCGACTTTTGCTACGTATTTCCTTCCTAAGTTACAGTGCCCTACTGTTCTTTGTAGAATAAATAAGGGCTAATTATAGCATACTGTAGCTAACACCGTCAACCTCTGCCGTGCTTGGTTCCGAGAGCGACAAAGAATGTCACCAAATTACCTGTCTGACACTTACGGCGAGAGGTCGCGCTGTGCTAGGGTCACTCTGTTCGTGCAAGCCCGCTTAGCAGCGGGCTCTGAGTGTCCGGACTGCCCTAGTTTAATTTCCGCATATTTATATAAACCATCGGAATTAAATACTAACATTAACCTTAATGCCGAGTACTGAAATCAGAGGCCGGCTTCATTAAGTATACCGTGATGGGTACAGCTTTATTTGCTTTTATTTTTTAAACTATCGCCTATCAGTCTGGTAGAAAGTCATAGTTTTGCAACCATGTTTGGCATAGTAGACGCTACAGAACTACCGCTTCTAGTAACCAAAGTTAATGCTTAAGTTAATGTTTTTGTTACTGTTGGGCATAAATGCTGTACATCTGACACCTCCATGAAGCAAAATTTTGAATTGAATCTCGTTACTACCTTCGAGTCGATGGTGTTTCTCTAATCTACTGAATTTATTACTTATTTATAGGAAGACATTTTATGCAATAAATGTTAAATCAATATTACTTGGTAACTAGGAAACGAAACACCTACTATTATTGCCTTCGAAAAGTTACTAACACAGAGAATATACAGGATTTATACAATTATTTTTAGACTGTTAATTAATATAAGACGTAACACATGTTGGTGTAGACGATCGCCTCTTATAGTGGTCTACTGCGGATTGAAGATACGTATGACTGCGAACTAAGAGTGTTTTGTTGTCCAATGTATCATTACCCTATTAATTACAGTAAACTCTCTCTATAACGGACACCCTATACAACGGACTCTCTATATAACGGAGGATTTCATGGCCCTACCGGACGACTCTTTATATACCGGAATCGTCCGGTATAAAAAGAGAAAGTC
>LQNS02276866.1:10549577-10562569 GCA_001587735.2 Parhyale hawaiensis
GGACTGGAAATCCGGGCTCTAATTATCACCGCAAGTGCGAGCGACTGGGTTACCGGTGCTACACCGGTAACCCAGATAAATGTATTCGTTACCGTAAGCACAAGGTTCCCACTCCCGATTATATGTGCTTTGTTTCATGATTGACGTCAATTCACTAATAGATAGGAGATATATCCAGCAATGACGTACCCACTCCATAATGCACAGTTGCCAACACCCCCTGTAGGGTGGCCTGCGCCTGAGGGTTAGAGAGATGAGCCGCGTACAGGACCGTGGAGGCGATGAGAAGGCCTGTGGTGGCTCCTTCAGCGATCTCCAGGGGGATGCACCAGTAGGGGTTGGTCAGCACTGAGTAACCTATGGGAAGTAGTAATGGAGGTAACTGCTACCTCAGCGGTCCCCAGTGTTAAGCACTAGCATGGTCAGCATTGAGTAGCCTTTAGGAAAGTAGCAAAAAAATGACAGTACCAGACCAAACAGTTTCCAAAGGTACCTATATGCTCCAGTAATAGTAATTACTAAAAAAAACGATAATTTGAAGTCAGCAGAAACTATCTCCTACTTAGCGACAACATTTGCGAGAGTAAAACTTCGTTCCTATGGAATGCAAAAAGTTTTTTTTTTCATTTTTCAGTTTGTAGTATACAGAAATGGTGCTTGGCCAGGACCGAGAGCCGATTTGTGTACCTCATGAGCTTCTCATGATCTCATGGTCATGGCCTTGTTGAGAAAGAAAGATCACAAGGGCTGACAGTGACGTCGAGCTTGTGTTAGGGCGCTGCCACACCAGGAGCAGTTGAGCTGGCAGGCAGGCAGTATGCCCTACACACCACGAATAGTATAGCAGGTGCGAAGGTGCAGCTTTGCAGTGTTGACAATTTAACATTTTTATGCTAGATTTAGAATTTTGGGAGGTTTAGCATCCAAAAGTTTGTTTAGCATTTGTCAGGAACAAAGCAGGATATTTCAATTTTTTTAATATTTGTGACATTTTTCTGACTTATCCAATACTATATGCTGGATTTAATGCTAATGACACAGCGTGAAGCACAATTGCGGTAAAATTGTAATAATTGCAGCATTGAAGGGAAATTGCAACTCTGCCGACCGTACCAAACGTTTATTAAATTCAACATGTAAATGTAACGTCGACTACTAACTAAAATTTAACGTTTCGGGAATTTTCCCATCTTCAGAAATTGTAACTAAAAACTACAAAGGATACCTTAAGAATGTTATTTTAAATGAACTAAGTTTAGAACGTGTTAACAGGATGGGACCTAAAACAGGGTGGGACTGTATGGGAGCTGACACCCGGCCCCTTCTCGCAGCTCTGATCATTCGCTTTTTAGATTATAGCCCATAACTGACATTTTCCTCTGACTGTACATGTTTTTTTTCTCCGCTCTGGAATCACTATATATCCATAGAACAGAACCTAGCCTCAATATGATGATTACAGCCATACCACTAGTCACCACCTATGACTGACACTTTTTCCTCCGACTGTACTTGCCCGTTTTCCTCCGCTTCCCTTACCGTCCGACGCTTATATAAGGACCCCCATAGCGCACTATGGTCATTTGCCTTTTAGGTCCCACCCTGTTAACACGTTCTAAACTTAGTTCATTTAAAGTAAAATTCTTTTAGGTATTCTTTGTAGTGTTTAGTTACAATTTCTGAAGATGGGAAAAATTCCCAAAGCGGTAAATTTTAGTTAGTAGTCGACGTTACATTTACTATGTTGTATTAAATTCGTTCATTGTAAGACAGATCGAGTTATCGCCTTCGAGTCATTTGTCTGTGCGGGAACTATTCAGTGCAATGCCATATCTATCATATTATGATCCTTATTCTCGATGCCGGTTAAACTTTTAAAGTAATTCAGCATATCCTTCACCTGCCAATGAGTAATGATAAAGCGAAGTACGCTCAAAAGTTCAACAAAAAGCACAAACTCGCCAGTCCATGTCAGAGTACTTCTTTTACGAGTTATATAGGTACTTTTTTGAAAAAGATGAGACAACTAAGGTGGAAGTCAAGTCAGCCATGTACACTTGCTGCCATACAACATTCAATTCCTGTGATAATCTGGACGACTTGTGCAATAATACGATACTAAAGCAGTGATGCATCGCTCTATGTGTGCAAACGTATTGAAGATTGCTATAGTTACTTATTTCAACGAAAATTCAACGACTGGTAGCAAATTTAGCTTGTAACTGAATGAATCTAATGATATCACTATTTACAATTCACTAGTTTTCTGTAGCTCCGGAGGAAGCCAATTTAAGAATGTGGCAGCATTTGCTTCAAAACTAATTTTACTCCATTCGAATGCCGAAGTCGCATGTTATTCAGCAGCATGAATGCCGTGAACAATAAGGTAAGAAAATGTAACTGTGAATGCTATCAGCTATTCTTACTGTATATGGCCTGAAGAAGCATAGCAAATGTTACAAAAACTGCAAACTGCCAAAAGTTGCCATCAACAAAATTGGATAAATGTATTTCTATGACAAGATGATACCCCCCCCCCGTACAGAATGCACCACTTGTCTTTCAATTATGATGAAATTGTATTAGAACTGTAATTCAGGAAGTAATCGGTGGATCATAATCTTTTCCCTCTTTCTTTGTAACTAGATACAGATTTTTTCCTGCAGCTATTTTGCAAGAAATTCCGAATTTGATGTGGCAACACTGAGCAGCAGTGCGCACCTGACACAGAACCTCTGCAATCAACGTCCTGGTGGACTCTGATCCCAGACCAGCGATAAAACTCAGAGTTTTTCAAGTTCCCCAACTGGGAGTTCTATATTTTCCCTGATTATGAGAAAATTCCGCAGATAGTTATAAAAGAATACAAATAAAAACTTCATGCTTATCTCAATGTATGTGGTAACAGGTAACACTTAACTATTTGCGTAATTCTTAAGTATCAGGCTTGGAAAAATCCCTTAAGTTGTTCTGAAAAATTTTGTACCCCTTTCAAATTCCCAAGATCTGGAGAAAATACCCAAAAAGTGGCAGTCCTGTATCGCACGTCTGGCAAGACACACAGCAGCAGTTAGAGCAGGAATCGGTCGCACCGCCCGCCGCCAGCGGTGGCTGCTCTGGACGGCAGCTCCTGTTAAACTGCCGCTGTTCGGTGTACACGCTCCAATGCATTCCGTGCTTCTCAGATACTGCCAGCCTGCCTGCCTGCCAGCTTTTCGCTGAACCGCGTTTGGTGCGCCAACGCCCTTAGCTGTGAATTCTGATTCTGAGCTTTGGAACACTTGGCCATAAGTGCGAAGGAAAATTTGTGTACGTGGTAAAAATGAATGTAAATTACAAAAAAAGCTAATTTCGTTTTAACAATGAAATAGACAACAAGGCAGCTATTCACTTCATAGCCATACATAAGAATTTTTAGTGTTTTGATACTACATTCAAGATGCAATATGTAGCAAAGCTTACCGACACACCGGACTGCGTAACACACCAGTCCGAAGCTGATTGATTGTACGTAACCAAATTTGGCGCAGACACTCCCAGAGATGGCGAGAAAAGGTAGTGCGGCAACGGAAGCCACGGTGGTGGTGAGGCCGATGAACCAATTGCTGGCATCGAGATCCCTCAGCAGCCATGGCTGGTAGTGCTCAATGAAGCCGTAACAAACACCTGCGGTTAACAACATGTAAGGTTCTATGCCGTAAATTGTGAAGACGCGCTACCAGATGCAGGTGCTACCATGGATAACTAGCGATAACCTTGCAGACCGCAGATGGTAGCGGACGGCAGCTCAAACCGACAAACCTTATTAATTATTCTGCTATGATTCGAAGCCGATGACTGCACTAAGTGGAAATTATGTGGTAGTAAGCACACTTACCGATACACTCGCGTTGACAGGCAGGATGTTACATACAAGTGTGACCCTCGAAAACGCTGATATCGGGCATAGCCTCAGTACCAAGCATTTGAATGCTTGCAGTGATTGGCTTACTGAATCAGCATTCTTGGTGTTCAGACCAGCCCTAACAAAAAATGGGAATGGTCAGGGGGGGGGATTCGCAGTTGCCACATGAGCCTTCCGACTATGACGTCATAGCTCTAACCATCTGTGGTTGACTGCACTTCAACTATACGACTCATAAAGTCAGAACCAGCAAAGAAATTTTTTACTAGCTGCATTCACAAAACCTAGTATGAAAAAAAAAACTGTGTTTTGTCTATGTAAACCCATTCTTCGAGGCAACTTTTCCCTGTAGTCATGTGGATACGCTCTCTCAGCTAATCCACTGCATGTTCATTTGAGCCTTGTTCGGCATAGTAGTGCGTTTACGAAAAAAATATTAAATGTTAGTCGTTAATTCAGTTAACTCTGGAGGAGTCACTAGGAAATTTTGAGATATCTCCTTAAATTTAAAGCTGATTAGAATTCAGAAGGCTCTCATCCTTTCTGTTGGCTAAACGAGCTGAGGAGCCTCGTACATTTGATTCTCGTGTCAGTAGGGCTTAACGCTGGTGAACGAGTTCGCGAGTTGAACCAGCGATCGAAGTCACAGCCTGTACACACGCTAGTCAATAGAACAAGTTTCGGCATCTCAGCGTTGAATGTGTTGCTTTGCGCATTTAAATAGCACAAACTGGACAAAAATTAAGCTTGAAGAGATGCTCGAAACTTAACTAACGGTACTTACAGAGCTAACTAAACTACAAGACGTCTGGTGTTCTTACGCCTTCTTTTGGTAAACACGAAGCTGGGCTGTACGAGTGCTCAACAAAACGATCGGATGTTTAGCTGAAGGAGCTCGTAGTTTTTCGGCTTGCGTGCCTAAAATCCTTCAGAAAACCAGTAAGCTCACTCGCGTGGAGAGTTTTGAGGATGGAGCTGGCTGCATCTATGTCGTGATTGGCCAATCAACTGAGAGAAGAATTTTCTAAATAAACCGTCAGTGGTGTCAACGTCGTGCACTAAATTAATCTCGTAGCAGTGGCAACTTCTTATTTTTCAAATATGCCATTGTAGATTCTAGATCAAACGTAGAAAAACAATTTTAGCCTGTTCTCTTTAACTCTTAGCTATACCAGCGGTATCTCCCGCTTATATTTTTATCATTTCTCTAATCTAATATGATCTAGCATAATATGGTGATTGTACAGTATTAGGAGATACTATGAGTAGGTTTAACTTCAGGAAAGAAACACGATCAACATCCACATCAGTGTAAAAACATCTCGATGCTCTCGATAAGTAAACCTTTTTCTTCCTAAGTATAAACGAATGCGTGCTGAACACGTCCTCTTCTCCCCCAGAGACCGGGAATTTCCTATTATTCCCCTCAGGGAAAAGTGCTATCTCAAAATGCAGACTAGGCCGTGATCTAGAAAACAAAAACTGGCTGTTGTCTCGAGGGCGTCTTTATCCATATTCTATTTTATTTTCCTTATAGTCTCCCCAGAAGCGGCTCAGAAAACGAAGCTTCTTGATATTCATTGAAAAGCTGACAAAAATTCATCGCCGGATAGAGATCAGCTCATCGACTTCCTCTCCCTGGCTATCTTGCCATGCAAGCGCGCATGCGCAGTGTACAGGGCCGAGCTCATTCAATTACGCGCTTGAATTTGTGATGAAGCCTGGCGGTGTATGAACGCTGGGGCTTAGGGTACATTTAGTACGTTATTTTGTGATTTACATACGCTAGATTTTGCGCAGATCGCGTTAGTTTTGATTATGATTAGTTCGTTTATTTACAACACGTACATCAGGTGTAGTGTATAACGTGTTAATTTTGGTATTAAATAGTTCGTTATTTTGTGCTGTACATGTATCAGGTGTTGTCTAGTGTGTTAGTTTGGAATACGAGTAGATTTTTAATTTGCACAAATAAGATATTGGGTTCCTTGCAAGTTTAGAACGCTCCTAGCCTACCTTCTAACTACACGACCAGTGTAGTTGTCGTATGGTCCTACTGATCTCTCGTGCTTCGTTTGACAATTCTTTGAGGCATAAGTCGTGCTGCGAAATATAGTGGTGCCATTTTCTCTGAACATTTCTTTGCTTTCCTGTAGTTATGTTAGAAGCGAGTGATTCTCGTACAACGTGATGTAACTTTCTGTTAATATCGCTTACTTCTATCACATTTCACAAATAAAGCGAGTCTTGATGTTTCATATTGGCTTCATTTCCTGTATATATCCCTCTTTTTTTTAAATTTTAGTGAGAAATAAGTCTCGCTGCTCAAACTGTTTCACTTTGATGTCATTTTCTGTTGCATCGCTTGGAATTTAGTGACAAGATGCTCTTGGTGCTTTATACTGTCGCCATTTACTGATATTATTTTTTGTTTGTATCTCAGTAAGAAGCAGGCGGCTCTTCTCATATCGATATCATTTTCTCACGATATCTGGTGTCACTATCATCAGTGTCATTCACTACTAACGATGACGAGCATCATTATCCAGGAACCTGCGCGGCGATTAGCACAATCTGGCCGCCGGGACGACGAAAGGTCGGCAATAAAAGGCAGTGAGATATTGCGGACGCATAATCTTCGCTGCCATTGCCAGACTGATATGCTCGAGACGGTGCCGGTAGGGCATGTGCCCCAGCTGAGATTCAGGCATAATATGTGCGTCAATAACTTATGCTAGGCACCTTTTCTAGCTGAGCCAAGCTTATACTAACCTAACCCAGTCTATTCTTACCGAACCTATTCAAACCTAACATGTATATTCTGAGGTATAGGCGGCCCAGTGTAGCCAGAAACTTTGCATTGGAGGAACCGAAGTTGCGTAGCTAAAGTAAAACGTGGAGGGGCCTCACTATATATGCATTAATGTATGTTGGTTACAGGGTATCAGTATTGGGGAACTTAGCTCACTATTATTAAGGCTAAAGCCTTCCTCCCTTTGCTACCGCCACTAGATTGGTCATGTACTACACCTGATCTCTGGAGACACCAGAAGCTTTCCGTGAAAAAAAATGCCATCAACTGGAACATTTCCACCGGTATAAGTTAACCTCGTTATAAAGTTCTTTTGTCAGAAACTGCAGTCCTGAGAGTGTGCTTCGTTACTTTGGATCGAGAGTCAGGCTGATCACAGTCTCAAGGGTGATCGGTTTTGGACGAACGCTCAAAACTCGAGCCAATGTAGTGCATCCAACAGTTTTGACCAAAGTTCCGGGTAAGTTACAGCTAAGTTATATAGTTTATCTTGATGAAAATGTTCCAATCGCTGTCGCCTGTAGTTCAACATATTCACAGCCTTATTGAGTACTTATTGATTCATTCAGATTAGCTTTTCAATGTATTAAATCATTTCAGTCTGAGATTATTCAAGAGTTTATATATTCAGTGAATAAATTTTCCTTAGAAGCGGAAAACATCGGAACAAGACAAAGTTTCACAACGAAAAACTTTGATGTACAGTAGGGGCCATAAGGGTTCGGACACCTAACAATATATTAATATCTCCGAAAATTGGGAAAATACCTCTTTCAAGTTTGGCACACATTAAGTAACATATCATACCTGCATTGTGTCAAAATGTCACTTGTAAAGGAGAAATGAAACCAAAAATACAAACGAAAAAGTAATTATTATGAAAAATTGGCGTGGACAAAAAGGTTCGGACAAACCATAAAACATAGAATTAAATGCATCAAACGAAGAATACACAGCGAAATAAACATGGAAAACATAGTTTTACAACATTAGTACTTTGTGTGGCACCCTTTACTGTCAATAACGGCTTGGCATCTACTGCCACATGTCTGTATCAAACGGCTGCATTCTTCAGGTGTTATTTTTGCCCATTCTCCTTGTAAAGTGGTCCACAAATCATTAATATTCTTTGGAGAGCAATTGCTCTTCATTGTGCGTTCTCCCAATACCTTCCATGCATTCTCAATGGGATTCATGTCAGGGCTTTGAGCTGGCCAGTCCATAACGTCCACTCCTACTTCCTGTAAAAAGGACTTAACAACTTTCGCCGTGTGGCAGGGCGCGTTACCCTGCATGAAGATGGGATTCTGGCTTGAAGAGCTCTTAAGAACAGGTACGACATGCATCTGCAACAGTTCCTTATACAATTTTGCGTTTATATTTCCCTGCAATCGGACAAGAGGTCCCGTACCGCTTGCCGAGAAGATGTCAAACACCATAACGCTGCCTCCGCCAAACTTCACACCTGCTTTTACACAATTTTTGGACAGCCTTTCACCAGCTGATCGACGAACGAATCTCTTGCCATCCGAACCAAACAAATTACACTTCAACTCGTCGCTAAAATACACCTTAGCCCAGTCGTCATCAGTCCATAGGACATGCTTCGATGCAAAGCTCAGGCGAGCATTCCTATTCTTCTTGCTTATCAAAGGTTTGACTGCTGGGGAACGAGGGTGCAAGTCTGTTTCCTTCAGACGACGGGAAACAGTCTTCCTCGATACTTGCATTCCGTGAGATTGGCTAACTTCTCGAGAAATTGATGCAACGGTTTGAAAACGATCCTTCTTTGATAATCTGACCAGAGTATTGTCATCGGTTTACGAGATAATTCGAGATCTTCCTGAAGAAATTCCCGCAGCGGTAGAATTACATTTGTTGGACTTAGCTAGTATGTCACTAACAACACTTTTAGGCCGCTTTACGTGTTCCCGTGTTGATATGTGGTCGTCATGGCTCAACTTGACAATTAACTCCCGGACAGGCATGTTGATAGGGCAAAGGTTGCAGAGAAACTGACTGGGAGCCTATAAGGAGCAATCGACGTTATGTATTTTCTGAAAATTCCGTTGGTACGTGTAGAAAAATCTAGAATAATTGAAATGTCCGAACCATTTTGTCCACGCCAATTTTTCAAACTAAATATTTGCTCGCTTGTATTTTTTGTTTCATTTCTCCTTACAACTGACATTTTGACAAAATGCAGGTATGATATGTTACTTGATGTGTGCCAAATTTGAAAGAGGTATTTTTACCAATTTTCGGAGATATTAATGATTTTTTGATAAATTGTTAGGCGTCCGAACCATTATGGTCGCTACTGTATATTTTCGAAATAGAAAATGGAATAGCCATAGAGCAATATTTTCGCGCATATTACAGATAGACACATAGATATATACCACATATTTACAGCTTAAATTATAAATAACTAGAGCACTGCACTCTGAAAGCGCATACCTCCGCCAAGCAAAGCAACGAAAAATTCAAGTTAGTTCTGAAACTATGATTTTCTTTGTGTTGATACAAAAATCTAATCATTTGTGCCTTTTGACGGTACTATATGAAATGAAATTTTATGAAATTTTGCTGAAGATTCGTTCATAGCTCTTTGAGTTACTTTGCTAACAAGCATAAAATGAAGCCCAGCAACAAACAGGCGAACATACAGATCATCACAAAATTTGATTACGTAATATTATAAATATACCAAACAACTCATGTAAATTTCACAAAAAATCGTTCATAATTTAATCTGTTACTGCTAACATGCCTAATAATTCCTGCGAATTTCGTAAAGATCCATCGAAAACTTTTTGAGTTATTTTGGTGACAGGCAAACGGACAGACAAAACGGACAGACAAGCACAAAAAAAAATGTTATCTCTATATATATAGCGGAGTTAATAAAAATAAAACTTTGGTGAATGCGTTCTTAGTGAGAATAGAAATAATTATCTCTCCCAAGTAAGTTGTATTTCGTAGAGTTTGTCTCTGTATGTTTGTTTGTAAGTTTGTCTGTCACAAAAATAACACAAAAAGTTAAAAACGGATCTCGACGAAGTTGACAATGATTGTTAGGCATGTTAATAGTAACAGATGATTAATTTTTGGTGAAAATTCGTTCAATAGTGCGTGTGTCTGTTTGCCTGCCTCTTTTTTTTTCTGAGCACCACAGCCCAAAAAGTTACGGACGGATATTTAAGATATTTACATGAGTTATTAGGCATATCATACCACATATCATACCACATTTTTGTGGTGATCTTCTTAATAGTTTTTTGTCTCTGTATTTGATTTATTGCTTGTTAGCAAAATAACTCAAGAAGTTAAGAACGGATCTTGATGAAATTTACAAGAATTGTTAGAAATAGTAAATGATACAAATGATCATGTTTTGGTGCTGATCGGTTGGTTTGTTTGTATATTTGACTAATTTTTATCGGAATGCTTGTCAGCTACACAACTCAGAAAGTTATGAATAGATCATTAAGGAAATTACAGAAGCTGTTGCTTCTGTGCAAAAGCCCAAATGCCCCAAAACCCATTTTGGTGCCGATGTAAAGGAAATCATAGTTTCAGAACCGATATGAATATTTCGTTAACATTGCCTTGCCTGGCGGAGGTACGCACTCTCAGGGGGCTCTATAGTTATGGAGCGAAATGTACCTCTACGTTCCACGTACAGATGCTGTACGCTCGAGGTGTTGTATTATGTTGTGTTCATGTGCTTGTAAAAATGTTCTCCAGTTCTAGAAGATTGGACAAATTTCAAGCAAAGACGACCGATTTTCATGAAGTTAACTTTACGTACAGCAAGTTCGGCCACCCTCACCTGATACGAGCACAGCGAACACGAGCAGCGTAAGTTCGTACAGCAAGTTCGGCCACCCTCACCTGATACGAGCACAGCGAACACGAGCAGTGCAACTTCGCCCGTGATGAGCAGGCGGAAGATGTTGAGGAACAGGTCCCTGGACGGAGGTTTGAACCTCAGGTTGATTGATGTTAGAACGGCGGCACAGAGGAGCTTCAGGAAAGCGTACAGGCCGAAGCTCACGCTGGACAGAAGTTGACATTGGTATAAAAAGCCCTGTCTCTTTGTCTATCTAAAAGGCAGAAGCTGAATGACGAATTTTGAGCATAAAACGTAAAAATCAAAACTAGCATCGAACAGGAAGCTAGTACTGTTATAAAATAGAACGTTTTTCATGGTCGACCAATGAGCACCAAAGGTGAAAGCTAAAACTTATTCCGATAGTTACTGAGAGACTATAAGACAAACTCGCGCCGCACGTTACACTACTCATGATGCGCATCGTATTTATTTTGTAGCAATCGGAGTCTAATTTGGAAGAAGTAAAGTGTTGTTTAAAATTCTGCATATCCTTAAGTGACCAAGAGATGTAATTAATTAATTAATATTAAATTAAATTAGGTCCTGGTGCTTTTTGTGCTAGAATATGATAGTTCAGTTAATTTTAAAAATATTTCTAGTGGTCGTAATTGATGCTTAAATGAAAATGGAACAACAGTTAGGTAAGCTCATGCATTTAGCTTCGTGCTAACCAAGGCCGTATTGTTTTGAAAAGAGATTTCTAAGTCCTCGCTTTTGACAAAAAATATTATATTGAAATACTGTTCGAGGGCTAGGCTGTTAAAAGCAATGGTGAGGTTGAGAACCATGGTGGTGCCGGCACTGTGGCGCTAGAAAAAGAATCGCTTGTGCAGAAGGTTCTCTACCGGCAGCAAAACTCACTAGTAGTCCTGGTAGTGTCTACCATCTCCAACAGTGTCTACCAGGAGGCCCGTGATGGGAGCAAACACCATACCACCGATGGAGCCGTGCAGCCTCTGTAGGCCGTAGTCGTGGCCGTAGTGACGCAACACGGCTACGGTTGCGACCTGGAACAGTATGATAAATTAGATATTGACTATGTAGTTACAATAGATGTTAGGCACCCAAGACCTCACAATACCCCGCAATGCTGACTCGCGTGCATGCAAAATGATGAACGATTCAGTCTGGCTCGAAAATAAATAGCACGTGATGCTGTACCGCATGTGCACCCTACACAGCCCTATGCTCCACGTCAATTACCCGAATAATTGGCAGTGAGGGTTTTTTGTATTTAGCAAAAATTCCGCCATGATATTTGATGCTTAGTTTCTATAATGTACATTGCTACATCGTTATATAGGTGGCGGTGTTCGAGCAGTTGTACCAACACATACTACATTACTGAATGCTGGAAAGTTTTCCTTCTATAAAATAAAGTATATGCACATTTTTGTGAACCTCAGACAATATGTGAGAGAGAGAGTCTTGTTGCAGTTAAAAGGTTGCTTTAAAAAGCGTTCGATCTCCTAATGCTAGCTTCATACACCGTGTATGAAGTGTACGAAAGGAAGGCGAAGATCCCTGGGTTACATTCAGCTCGGATAATACTAAAACAAATACTAAATTATTTATCTCATCTCAAACACCGAGTAAGTGAGGGCGGTGAAAACGCTGAGCCTATTTTCAATCCACATAGTACTGAAATAGCACCTACTTCCCTAGCACTAACCTCAAACACCGTGTAGGTGAGTCCGGTGAAGAACGCCGAGCCTATTTTCACTCCAGCGAACAACCACATGGTCAGTTTGGCATCATGATCGGGATCCTCCGGAGGCGATTCTTCACACATTTCTTTCTTGGGCACGTCAACATCGCACTGAAAAGTGCACGTGACATGGGAAAGGTCTTCGTCACCGGGTGACGAGGTGCCCTTCTTCGTAGAACTTTTGGACTTCTCCTGGGCGCCTCCCAAGAGCACGGTGGAAATGTTTACAGACTTGAGGGAAATCCCGTTAGTACAGTCAAAAATGTGCTGTTCGTCCGGGGTCATTTTATAACGACCCATCATGTTCACGGTGTTCGGTGCCACGTCCAGCGTTTGGAAATTTATCAAGCTCTGTAGAATAAAAGAGAAAGTTCGAACGAATGTCTAACATTTTGAAAATTTATTACGCTCTCTAAAAAAGATGAAAAGCCCAAAGGAATGTCTTCCGTTTGAAAAATTCAAAAAGTTCAGTAAAACGAAACAGAAGTCTAAAATGTGAAGATAGCAGCTTCTAGTAGAGTAAATGCTGAAACTGGAAGTTCTCCGTCAACGTGTCGCAAAAAGGTTAGAATCTGAGAGCTTATTTGAAGTAAAGTAATTTTAATTATAAAATTCAATGTAACTATTTCAAATGGCCAATTCTCATGCCTGCCTGACGGCAACACTGAAA
>LQNS02276866.1:10604414-10619911 GCA_001587735.2 Parhyale hawaiensis
ACACAGAAAAATGGTTGTTTGCCATTAAGCAAAATTAGTTAACTGTAAACTACCTTGTCGTTTGAATTTGCGTCAATGCACATTGTCGTTTGTGATGAACAACAGATGAACAAGAGCGTCGCGATGAACAACAGTGTCGTTTAGGATTAATTATTATTGCTTTGTAGCTAAAATATTACTTCGTTAGTGATAAGAAACCAGGTGTTTTTTGTCGTAAAAAACATAATTTTCTGCGACTAGGACTCTAGTCTAATCTTCTTCGTAGCTTTCGAGCAATGCATTTATTTCCAGTTTACAACGAGGATATTCGCAGAAAATGTACATCTCAAAATTTTGTTTACAAACTACAAGATAGCACAAAATATTCAGTTGCTGAGCACTATATGCACGTTGAATAAAAGACAGGCGACTAAGCAAGGAATGAAGTTTATTAAATTAATAGTTGTAATTCCTTTTTCATGCAACTTCCAAAAACTTTACCCTAGGACACTGCAACTACAATGCCTAGACATAAGTATTTGCACAACTCTATTTTTTTGTATTTTAAACAATTTGGGGACTGTTTTAGGGTAATTAATAAAAGGAAGTTTATGTAACATATATGTAATAGAATATATAAACAGAACAGTCAAATATGCACTTATAACAAGAAAATTTAACGCAAGTAAAAGTAATGAGGGACAAAAGTATTTGACCAAAATAAATATGATGTTGAATCTTTGATATTTAATAGTATATTTGAATAAATTAGTTTGAAAAATGTTCTAGAACGTTCACGAAACGTCTCGAAACAAATGCAATGTAAACAAACCACAGCCGGCGCAATTATTACCTCTCTAGACCTCGTTGTAGTCGCGCACTCTCTCACTACAATGCCCAAAGTTAAAAAAATCTCTGAAGCTAATCGTAAACGGATAATTCAACTTCGTAGTGAGGGATTAACTAATAGAGTAATAGCCGAACGTGTCAATGTTCCTTTTTCAACGGTTGGAGCAATAGTCCGCAAGCATCAGGTGACTGGGGCGGTCTCCAACCTGCCAAGAGCTGGAGCGCCGCATAAGATCATGGGTCGTCCTCGTCGGCGCTACATGCTACGTAAGGTGACTAATGACCCGATGACAACTCGTGCTGACCTTCAGAGTGAACTGGCGTCTCAGGGACTGCATATCAGCAAGAAACTATTGTAAGGGAATTGAACCGTACTGGCATTCATTCTTACACTCCTCGCAAAACTCCTCTTCTTACAGCAAAACATGTCAAGAGCCGCTTAACATTTGCCAAAGACTACCTGGACAAAAGAAATGAGTTTTGGGAAGGGTTTATATGGTCTGACGAAACTAAAATAGAACTTTTTGGCTTAAACGAAGCTCGGCCTGTATGGAGGAAACGTGGTACTGTCTATGACCCCAAGAACGCCATCCCCACTGTGAAGCATGGAGGGGCAGCATCATTGTGTGGGGTTGCTATACTGCCCATGGTGTTGGGGATCTTTATATCATTTATGGCAAGATGAATAGTTTCATGTACAGGGAGATATTGGAGAAGAAGATGCTTTCAAGTGCCAAAAAATTCTACGGACGGCGCAGGTGGACCTTACAACAAGACAACGATCCCAAGCATACTGCGAATTTAACGAAAGAATGATTTCAAAAGAAGAAAATAAATGTTCTTCCATGGCCTAGCCAATCACCGGACTTTACTACAATAAAATATTTGTGGGGTCTTTTTAAATCTGGTGTCCACAAACGGTGTCCCAAAAACCTTAATGAATTAAAGGTTATCTGCATGGAAGAATGGAAAAAAATACCATCAAGTGAATGTGAAATGTTAATTTCCAGCTGTAACAATCGTTTCCATGCTGTTATTGCCAATAAAGGTCACGTCACTAAGTAATAATGTCGTAAGTTTCTTTTGGTCAAATACTTTTGTCCCTCATTAGTTTTGCTTGTGTTAAATTTTCTTGTCATAAGTGCACATTTGACTAGCTGTGCTGTTTAAATATTCTATTATATATATGTTTTATAGACGTCCTGCATTAATTATCCTAAAGCAGTCCCTAAATTTTTTAAAACACATAAAAAATAGAGTTGTGCAAATACTTATGTCTAGGCACTGTATAAGAACGTTTTCACCCGCTACGTGCGCACAGAAATGTCGCGCCAAGCTTGACGATCCGGCAATTTTGTCTGGTCGAAATCAGCGAAGATGTCGCTCGTCTGCACACGGCTTTCTTCCTCTTATAAAGGCGAGTGCACACCAACGCAAAAGTTGCTCAGTCACTAAACTATTCATTTTGGCGGTCACGTCACCCTAACTACAACTTGTGTTGTTTGAATGTCACACTAAGCTATGCGTCATTGCAACTTCAAACTAACTCGGAAATAGAAGGTTTACTCAACGCTTGACCCTTGCAATAGCGTACAAACTGAAGGGAACAACTCATATTTTAGATGTTCATCTTAGTTGTGGAGCCCCATGCAGCCCGAAGCTTAGTTTACAGCAACGTAATCGGATGTGAAATTGAGTGGATGAACAGCTTTTCCGTTAGTCTGTGCGCACCGTTAGTTTTTTATGCTTAAAGCTTTACATACACACCTCGTATGGATGATAATAGTAAAAAGCGTAACGTACAGGTGGATGAACGGTTAGATGAAGGAATGGAAGCACAAGCAGCATTGCAATAGATGTTTTTTACGTGATTTGCAGCATGTTTTGCTGCGCCGCACCGATGATTCCTTAATGAGAACGTCGACCTTCACCACGCAACTGCTGAGGCCTCACGCAACCTCATTAGTGCCCCGCGTTGCCTAGCAACGAGTAGGTGGTGGAGGTGGTGGGGAGAGAGAGTTAGAGATGGGGAGGGATATCGTGTTGCACTTTACTTCCTTGTGCATTCTTTCTCCTGATTTTTTTTTTTTTTATAATAGCGTGGGCACACTTTCGCAAAAATTGCACACTCAATTTTTGGCTAAGGCGTTACGTTGCTGTGACTACTACTACTACTACTACTACTACTACTACTACTACTACTACTACTACTACTACTACTATTGGCGCTTGAATGTCACGCTGAAACTATGCGTCATTGCAACTTTAAACTAACTCAGAAGTAAGAGGTATTCTCAATGCCTGACTATTGCTGCTGGTTATATCGTAGAAACTACAAGAAACGACTCACACCTTAGATATTCTTTTTAGAGTCATAGCAATGCCCAAGCCGAAGCCTTGTGCGCTGCAACGCAATCGGGTACAGAATTGCGCGGCAATGCAACTTTTACGTACGTGTGCGCGCGCCTTAAGCCCGCTGCACACGAGAGTTGAAGTCCTGAGACATTCCTCCTACCCTTCTAATTACGTTGCTGAAGGCGCTGCTTCCTCTTGCACAACTTTGCATTAAAAAGAATCGCTTGACACTTGAGCGGTCACTGCAGTTTTTCACTTCAGCTAGTGCCCACAAAGCACAGTTTCAAGCAGATGTCTTAACTTTGACTGAGTTTCAACTGGCAAGGACGCGTAATTTAATGTGTTATTCAAATATAGTAGTTTGGGGAAAAACGGGACACAAGCTTTTGGGGGTAATTACAGGACAGTAAAAAAAAATTAGAAAAAAAAATTTGACGACCTTCGATTATGCGCGATAGTATGCCCAAAACCTCCTCTTTCCAATGGTACAAACCGTTTGCCGATACCTCTAACCGTTTTCGAGTGACAGCCTAAAATACTGACTTTCCCGTTTTTACCAGTGTCCCGTTTTTACCCCAAACTACTATACGTCTAGTTGTGCTTACGGAAAGAAAAGATTTTGTATCAAAAACATGAAACGTTCTAGAGTTTCTATTCTCATGTGCAATAGTTATAATGCCGTAGGGCTTTTTTTTTTTGCCTGGTAATATTTTCTAGCCCGTAAAGCAAAATTTGTTACATTCAGTTTCGGCCAGTATTATTGCTACTTAATTAAGAAGCTTCTCAGTTTCATACCATGATATTTCCAACTACCGGTAAATCTTCTCATTCTTTCGATCTCAATAATTTCTCAATACCTCCAATTCACTGAAAATTTTTAAACCTCGGCTGCTAATCTTAGCTCTGATCTATCTATTGGTCCCCATTAAAAGTTTAATTTTTCGTACACGTATAGGCCCTACACTAAATTCTTTGCTGCCTCGATCACAGATCTCAACTATTGATATATAAATGTAAGATACATGGAGTTTGAGTCGTAGAATCACAGTAAATCGCATTAAGTTATAGGAGGCTATCCCTAAAATATTTCTAAAGCCCAATGCAGACGAGAAGCAAAACTTTCCAAGGGTGAATGGCATTTCGCCAACCCTCTACCGGACTCGGTGAAACAGTTGCCCCAAAGGTGTGTATTTTGGCGCAGGTTGGATATAAGCCAATTTAGAGCAATTCAATTCAAAGCAACTTGCCGTCCGATAGTTCCTGTAATTTATTAACTACTACGTACGTAACGCCACCGTTTTTCTTGAAGCTTTGCACTAAATGGTGTGGTGACAATTGCACTGCAATGTCAAATGTATAAAATAAATTTGTATTCAAGTTAAAACGAAGACAGCCAGCAGAAGACGTAGCTGTCATAGCTTCGTTAACAGCTTACAAGAGGCGTCTTTTTGTGGCCACATTTGTAATCATAATTACTGTGATCATGATCAATGTGATCACTGACAAGCACAAGAACAGTCCACGCTCATGATTATGTAAACAAACCCGAGACGCCATGTTTGTCTACAAAAAAATTAAATATCTATCATATTTACACGGAATGGGTATGGAGGAGAATGGATTTCTAAAGTAGGGCGCAGACGAGCGATATCTTCGCTAATTTCGACGGTACAATATTGTGGATAGATCCAGCTAGCAGCGACATGTTAATGCACACACACGCAGCAGCTAAGGGAGCTTACGGTGGCTATGTTTTAGGGTAAAATTATCACAAATTGCATAAAGAACAGAAATGGTAAATATTATTTCAATAAATTTTAATGTTTAGTTACAAGCCGGTTCATATTCATCGTGCATAATGGTCAGCGACTGAAGATCTTGTACGATGTTGTAGCTTGTAAACGAAGCCTTGACATATACGTCTTCTGCTAGCTATCGTCGTTGTAACTTGCAGACAAGTTCATGTTATACTTTTGATGCTGTAGTTGCAATTGTCACCATTTAAAGCAAATCTTCTAGAAAAACGGTGGCGTTACGTACGTAGTACTGAATAGATTACAGGGAAAATTTGACGGAAAGTTGCTTTGAATTGCTTTAAGGCTGCATAAAGATTGGCCGAGATTCATTTAAGTGAATGCACCCTTGGGGCAACTTTTTCGCCGAGTCTGGTAGCTATAGAGCATTTGTTGGTGAAATGTCACTCTCGGTAATTTTTGTTTGTCGTCTGCATTAGGCTTTAGTGATGAAACTATCTTAGTTTGAATTATTGTTTCCGTTCCTCCAGTAGCAGACACTCGCAGTGCGCGCACTGTACGTCCGTAAAATGTTTGCCGCTAATATCTGTGACGTCATAAGCAGAGCCTGTCATGCATCCTAACCTAAAGAAAGCAAATATGGTCATAGTGCATAAACTGCACTTCTGGATTTTTGACATTCCCGACAATAGCGTTAGATGAATTCGTGTCTAACAATTTTAATAACCATATTTCAGATAGGGGATATCCATTTGTGATGTTTTCAACAATGTATTCACTGAAATTAATATGTAAGATGATTAAAATAATTTCTCCGACGGGCGATGTACGTCCGCCATCTTCCGCTTTCCTGCGTAGCGACGCAAACAAGAACAATCACGCCCGTAGGCCGTTTCGTAAACGGTGCTCTGTCATGGCGTGTAGTGGTTGCAGTGAACAACGTTGGTCAATAATTAAAAAAATATACGAAAATAATGATGCCACTGACGATATTTTCATTCGTCACGGAGTGTTGCCAAGTGTAGTGAAGTTGTGAGGCCTTCTACTCAAATGATACACCCAATGCCTGAAGACAGTGACCACTGACCCTGATGATTAAAGCTGTTAAGGAGGTTAGTGTGATTTCATTAATTAATTTAACCTACTACAACATGGCCCTTACTCATATGGTTAGGTAGGCAAGGACTGGTTCTGCTAATATCCTATGAGAACTATAGAAATACCAGTCTAGTACAGATAAAGCTGTTGTTATATGGACATTAGCTGAACCAGTCCTTGCCTACCTAACCTTATAGGTAACAGCCCCATTGTAGCTCAAAAATGTTTCCCCCACCCAAAATGTTCATTTTAGTATCCCAAAATACTAATCCAACTGCAAAATTTCTTGGAAATGCCAAAAATCCAGAAGTGCAGTTTATGCGCTATGACCGCAAACATAATTTGTTGTAAAACTTGTGGATTCATCACTTGCAAGCTCCAACAATTTCTTTCCATATGACAGGTTCAGGGTTGGCTGGTTTAAACTGAATGGTTTAAACCAAATAAAAAAAAACATGGTTTGGTTTTTTATTCGACTTGTTTGGTTTTTATTCATAGATATTGCAAAATAAGCAGTTTTACTTCTAGAAATTACTAAATTTCAGTTACACAACTAAATGGAAGAGTTAATGTGTTTCTATTTAGGGATTCGTTTGACTGTTAGGACAGTTAGGGTCAACTATTGCTTATGTTTATTAAAGACCTATAACCTATTGAATTGTATATTATTTCATTTCAGAGATGCATTTCTAATTGTATTCTGGTATGCCTGCAGCTACTGAAAATTAGAATTAGTAGTTAAAGTACACAGTTGTTAGCGCTAGTGAAAGAAACTAGCGGCGCTACCGCTAGTTTTGGCGCTAGTTTTCGGCATATATATCGACTACTAGTCGAAAATCTGAAATAATTTGTTTTATTCCTAGGAAGAACATGACGAGCAAGATAGAAAAATTAAATATAGATGTAATTGCTTTACAAATGGAAAAAATCAATGAAGTGTTTCACTGATTTTCCATATAACGAGAAGATGCATGGAAGTAGGTAATGTACTATATACTGTGGTATACATGGTGTTGCCAAATTCTTGTTACAAGTTTCGGCTACCAGAAGAAAATATCGTTATTAACACCTTTTCATATAAAAAAAATCGAAAAACGCCTAGTTTGTGAGATAATCATACAAATAATGAACACTGATTATTAGTTACCTACACAGGCTACATGCACTCTGCTCATTAATACACACGAGGGTAGTTGTAATACTCAATAACAATAAATAGTTTTTATTTGCAAGGATCTCATGAAAGTAATTGTTCAAAATGTCTACAATGAACATTGATGCAAGCACGACACCTTCGTCAAAGATTCCAAGGATCTCAGCGATATCTCCAGCACTAACTGCAATTCGGGCGACAAGGTCCTTCAAGTGCATCATAATTAATAAGAATTTTCATATGACCCACAAGAAAAAATCTAGCGGAGACAGATCAGGTAATCTTGGTGGCCGGGGCACAGCACCATTACGACCAATCCATCGATTGGAAATTGAAGGTCGAAAAAACATAACATATTGAGAGCATAATGTGCCGGAGCTCCATCGTGTTGAAACCAAAGTCTTCTACGAATACTCAATGGCCCATCACCCAATAAACCGGAAGGACTTCTTCAAGAAAGACAGTAAACATTCTCAGTGAGACGCTCTGTCAAAATGTATGGGCCAATGATTTGATTGTGAACGATACCTGCCCAAACATCGACAGTATGGCGCTTTTGATGGATGACAGGAGGGTTGTTCAGCTGCCATACGTGAACATTATGAACGTTAAAAGTCCATAACGGATGAAGGTAGCTTCATCCGTGAACAACACATGTTCTTCATAACGGCGATCTTCGAACTCCTGATTCAAAAACTACTGCGCGAATCGTTCATGGGGAGCATAATCTGTGGGAAGTAGACCCTGGGCTCTCTGGAAGTGATACGGATGATGAATATTCCGGTTCAATACACGCCACACTGCAGTATCATCTTGAATTCCCATAAATTTTCTTATCCCAATATCTAAAAAATAAGTTTTTCGAATTTTTTATGAAAGTGTTTATATTGATATATTCTACTAGCAGCCGAAGTTTGTACCAAGAATTTTACAACACCCTGTACAATTCAAAAGTTAACCACTAGCGCTTGACATTGGCTAAAAACCTAGCGGTGCTAGTGCTTGCGCTTTTAAAAACTAACGGCGCTACTAGCATGCTCTAGTTCTAGCGCTGCTAGGGACAACTCTGTTAAAGTTTCATTAGATAGTTAGTGAGCTCATGAGAAGGATGTAGCCATATAACCGTGTCTTTTTCTTAAGTTCAATGCTCTGTTTTTAATTACCTAGTAGCTAGCCATATCTATCAAGTTTTCTTTGTATTTTGAAGTACTTTCAAGTTTTTCAAAGAATTTTGCATTGCAATAATGATAAATCATAGCTTCTCTGCAGTTTGGATATTAAATGTAGCCATAGCAAATACAGGTACTCTGCTGACTGCTTTGTCTCAACCCCTTTTCTTCAAGTCATTCTTCTACAATAGGAAGTTGCAACGAAGCGACTAAAATTGTTAATGATTAGCTAGGGTAATGTCTCAATTACCGAATGCCCATCTATTACCGAATATAGGTAGGAATCTCATTCCGTTCGGTAATAGAAAGGCATTGGGTAATTGAGACATTACCCTAGCAACGTGTTTACGAGACAGAAAACCTTTTAAGTTTTGGATAAAATTCCTAGAACTAGAAAAAAAATATTAAAAAAACATGGTTTTTGCCAACCCTAGATAGGTTAGATGTTCGGAGCTGGTTCAGTTAATTTTTTGTAAGTTAGTAACGACACATGACGTGCTGGAAGCAGAGTGTAAAACCCAATGCAGACGAGACGCGAAAATTGCCGAGAGTGGCATTTCGCCAACATACATGCAGTCCATTTCCCCTGTTAGGCTATCTATTCACTGCTTTGGTATGTAACGCTACCGTTTTCTGAAAACTTTACGTTAAACGATCGCGATTTCCAACTGCAACGTCAAACGATCGCGATTTCCAACTGCAACGTCAAACGATCGCGATTTCCAACTGCAACGTCAAAATTATTAAATGAATTAGTGTTAAGGTTCGAATAATGCTGGCCAATAAAAAACGCAGGCAACTTGTAAAATCTTCATTGACAGAATACAAGATCGTACAAAACATTCAATCGCTAAGTACTATGTACAGGGAATAAAAAACCAGTGTGTAAACAAGAATAAGATTTTTGAAATTATTTTTACAATTCCTATTTCACACAACTTATGAAATTTTTCTATAAGTTACATTAGTCCCTCGAAACGTCTCAATGTTGCCCACTTTGCTTCCCTCTATTTTAATACATCTATGACGTTACTTTCATCGGTTCTTTCTCTTCTTTTCCGACTTGCTGCTCCCATATGCGTTGATTTTGTGAGGGCACACTCTCGTACTTGGGCTTCACGTTTCTAACGCCGTTTTGTCCCTTATTACTTTTTCTGTGAAATCGTCTTTGTAATGAAAACTGTGGGATGAGTGTCGTTGGTAAACTATGCGCAATTTTAGTTTATATGCCTGCTGTTCAAGATCTACTACGACATTAATGTATACCTTTTAACTCTAAGAATACCTGTAAGCCAAATTTGTAATTCAGGAACTTAAACTCTAATATTGTTCACAGTTTCAAAAGTGTTTCTTCAAGCGAAATATATTGCCATGATTAAATACCACATGCATATAGTATTGTTTTGCCACTACAGTGATGTGCTGCACATAGTGTAATTAAACTGTGTTGATACGATAATACTTATGTATGACCTACATGGCGTGATGCTTTAATACTATTCGAAGTGAAACCCAGATGAAGGTTACGACGCCGAAGAAATGTGATCTTCCGTAACGGTGAGTGTTAACCGAGGATTTCGAGGGGAAGGAGATCGCAATAGATTAGGTAGTTACAGTTTGCTTAAGTTCAAGTAGACAATTATTACATGCGAACAAAGTGAGAGATGTGATAATGTTTTCGTTGAAGATTTAAATGTATATATATATATATATCTGTATGTCTGACCACCCAATAAGTGGTCGAAGGAGTTGAGCAATGTTCATAATTTTTTGTAGGGAGTTTGGAGGGTTGACCTAGATGTGACCCATGCCAAAAAACTAGACCTAGCTGGCTATAACAAATGACGGCGTTGAATTTTCTCCGCAGCGGGGAATTTGCTTCCACCGCGGCAGATCGTCTGGAGAATGAGGCGTTCTACTTTTTCCTATGTTATTGATGCGCGCGTTTGGTGGATTTGCGCGATCGATCGATCGCGCTGCGCGTTTGGTGGATGTTGTAGGTTAATCCGGCATTAAAGCCCATTCAACCTGATATAAGCCCAAATTACAGCGGTAGGTTAGGGGAGGCAAGGACTGTTTTTTTTTTCATTTAAAAATTTGAACGATCCACCAAACGCGCACAACATTATTATTGAAGAGCTAATATCTGAGAAGGAATGGGGCTGTGCCCTAGCCTCGTTCATCAGAAATGACTTCGTTGAATTTGCCCCCTCCGCGGGTGATGGTCTAGTCTATTAGATTCCATTGCCTTCACTTTCCATCCATATACCCTTTAATAGGCATACGATGTACCATAGGATTAGGTTAGTAAGTTAGGTTCACCCTTCTGTTGTTGTGGAGAGTTTCGACCCTAGGATCCTACAGGTTACCTTACTCCTAGTTAGGCCTATGGGTTATCTACCATTACTGTTCCCACTCTACTTCCATCCGTTTTCATGTTCCTGCTGATAGTGCTGCGTTCGATCTGTTTTAACTCTTCTTTCCCGAATTGCTGTTCCCAAATTCACTGATTTTGCGTGGCAATACTCGCGTGCGTGGGTGCCACGTTTTTATCAACAATTTGCATGTCCCTTCCTTTTCCGATACACCATAGTTGTGTCCAGAATGGCTTAAACAACTAGGCTAATAATAATAACTTCCACACCACATCTAGAGTTGAGGTGGCACCGGCTTGCCGCTTGAATCGAAATCTCGCTTGAGATTATGTCCCATTGTGTTTTATTCCCAATAGTCGATGTGACGTCATTCTGTATCTTTAAGATATTAATAACCATATTAACGATGGACCTGCCAGAATCAAGTTGAGCTGATTTCAAAGGCATATCTGGTCATGAACTTTAGACGGGAGCGCTGGTTTCATTACATTAATTAAACTAATCTAGTTTCAGGTGTTAACCTCAGTCCGTTGCCGCGGAGACGACCAATCAATGCTATGCTTCGGAAGTTGTACTCTAGGGAACCTTAGGGGTTGCCTTGGCCTTCGGGAAGTCTTTTTTCTGCGTCCACTGTGTTTCATTCCATACTCATACTGTTCATAACGTTTTTCTTTTTGTTGTCTCTCCTTTTCAGACTTGCTGTACCCTTGCGAGTTGAGCTAATACGGAAATAGCTCGTGCGTAAAATCCAAAGATCTGATGATGTACCTATTACGCTTTCTTTTCTCTTTCGAAACACCTTTGCAGTGGTGAGGAAGGTTTTAACTACCTTTACAATAGCCTTCGGGGGCATATTCTGGCGGGCCGTTTCCCTGCCATAATATGTTCGGGCATCACGCACCCAAGGGTCCCGAGTGCCTTTTCCGCAGGGGATGTAGCATCTGGCCGCAGTTCCTGCTGAGAAGGTTAGTTTTTTTAGAGTTAGGTAGGTTCTCTATGTTTCCCCTTCTGTTCCGCGAGGTGGGCCGGCGAATGGTGGTTAAGCGACCCATCCCATGGGAATCCTATCTGCTCCCGTATGGAGGGCCACGGAAGGCCCCCCCCCCCGCACGAGTGTTCGCTTTCTTCTGTCTTCTTCTCTTTTCTTTTTTAATCTCCTTCTCTGCACCGCACGGCTGAGTGATTTCGTTCGGCCGCGCCGTGTGGAGTTGGAGATGCTCGCGCCTTATTTCCTGCCAGACGGGGTGCACCTGGCCAAGATTGTTCTAGTAGAACTCATCTGACTTCGACTCAACTTCTAAACTATATCATACAAAATTGGATCGCTATTATAAGTCTTCCTTTCTAATACGGCGGGAAAACCGACAAATTAATAATACTTTTACAATGAAAAGAATTACAGTGCCATAACAGGCTGTCACCGTAGCTGCCACAATTTCCATATTTACGATGTGCGTAACTCGTCCATTAAGGCATTCTGCCCTGCACTAACTTTATATTTTATGAGCATAGCTACGATCAACCTGTGACACATGCCCTACTAGTAGTTGCAATGAGCACCCTCACAGTGCCGGATCGAAATGCCATAGAGGTAACAATTTTTCTTATTCATATCCATTCGGCTGCACCAGCCACTATACACGAGAGCTCTTTAAGGTATCACCAAGTTATTATTACTTTTTTTAAGTCAGGATAATACTCAGTTTTCGCTCGAAGACGATATCACAGACGAAAGAGCAAGGGACATATAGTGTGCTTTTAGAAACTTGGAACTCGCGCACGAGGGTGTCCTCTCATCAACGCGACCAGCAAGTCGGGAAAGAACAGAACAAAGAATTATTAGAAGCATGAAAATAGAAGGAATCCAACGAAGCAGGAACGACACAAGTCCCGATGGTTCGTCTAGCTCAGTGGTTCCCAAAGGGGGCGCTAGTCTAAAAAAGTTTGGGAACCACTGGTCTAGCTGATGGCTAAGGTAACCTACAAGGTTCCCTCGGGGGCGCAGCTCCTTATAACGTAGGATGGGCGAACCTTACCATATGACCTATAGTCCATCCTATCCCCCATGAGGAGGGAAACCATTATGACTAGGGAGACCTAAAATACCTCATAATCTCAGTAATATAGAGTTGCTGCTTGGTTGGTAGGTCTCCAAAAATGCCGAACTTCACTGCCTTCCCACAGTAAAGCTTTATATTCTCTGAGCTCATGCACGATGCGCCAACTAAGTAGACGATCATCGAAAAAATAAAAGGATTGATATTCTTCAGAGCAGAACTATGAAGGAGCGTGAAGAAATCGAAAGTTTCGGTGGAATAATTATTTTATTCATCTTATCGTCGACGTTATTGTAAGCTCTTATTGCTCAATTCGTCCTTTTGTATGTACGCTACGCTTTCGTTGTTAGATTGGGGATGTGTGACGCATCCGTGATGCAGGCTCGGGAAATAAAGCGGTCGATTTCAACTCTGCAAACCAGTGTACTTTATTACCTCCGGCAAGGAGTTTATGTTTTCGTCGTGTTTGTCTGTCTGTCTCTCTCTCTCTGTCTCTGTCTATCTCTCTACCTCTCTGTCTGTCTCTCTCTCTACTTCTCTGTCTGTCTCCTTGTCTGTCTGTCACCAAGAAAAGTTAGGAACCGATTTGGATGAAATTTACAGGGATCGTTAGGTATGTTAGGAAGAACAGATGATTAACTTTTGGTGAAGATCTGTCCATCCGTTTGTTTGTTCGTTTGTTTATCTGCCTCATTTTTCTCAATGCCATAACTCAAAAGTTTATGGATAGATTTTTATGAAATTAACATGAGTTGTTAGGTATATCTATAACAAAGAGTAGATGACCAAATTTTGGTAATGTTCCGTTTGTTTGTTCGCTCGTTCGTTTGTCATTGTTTTTAATTTTATACTTGCTTGCACAATAACTCAGAAATTATTGAATGGATATTTATGAAATTCATAGGGGTTGTTAGTAATGTTAAGACATAGATGATTAAATTTTTGTGCAGATCGGTTGGTTCGTTTGTATGTTTGACTCACGTTTGCCATAACGTTTGTTAGCAGTATAACTCAAAAAGTTATGAATGGATCTTCAAGAAAAATTGCGCCAGCTGTTATTACCATCAAAAGGCACAAATCATTAGATTTTGGAGTTTAATAAAAAAAAATATGGTTTCAGAGCCAATTTGAATTTTTGCTACCGTTGCCTCGCTTTGCGGAGGTATGCACTCTCAGAGTGCTCTAGTTAACAGTGTTTTCCATTAGCCTATACTGTTCTTACGAGAAAGTGACATTTTGTCAATGATTTTCCAGAGCTTCGGCCAAGGCAGGATTAATTTCTTGCCGATGCTCTAGCCGGCTGGAATATTACTGCTTTGGCGCCCTCTCCCTCCGGCCGGAATATTCCTGCTTTGGTGCCTTCTCCCTCCAATAACGCAATAGAATTGTGAGAACTATGACAATATCTGTTGGAAAGTATAGCAGCACTTAAACTAATTACACCAAAAACAATAAAAAATTTGCCGAAGCTAAAGCTCCTGCCAAAAATGAAACCGGCCTTGGCCGACACCGACGCTGCGGTAGGTACTTCTCTAGTTATTTACAGTAGGGTTAACCTGCCACCTCATACTGGTCGTAGATTTTTGGCCCCCATGGAATCCATTTTCACGATTTGCCGCCATGATTCAGGACCAGACCAAGGATTATGAGACTAACAGGTTAACCCACGAGGCGGGGCCAAGCTGTAGTGCATCATGAGAAATGGGCTGGTGACGTCATAAAAACCTTGTACGTTTATCGGTAGCTATTTTGCATTGCTTTTTGCATTTCATTTGGGCCTCCAGAGTGTCCTACACTTCCAACAATCTTTACAGTTGCACAAAAATACGTATCAAAGCATCTACAAACTTTTTTTTGGCTCTCTCAAGGATAAAATTTTATAATTATTTAGGTTGTTTTTTCCTTAACAGGCACGCACACGGTCGGAAAGATCGGTAAAATGTTGCCCTAAGCTGTGTCGTCGAGTACGCGTCGTTAACATATCCGCCTCTCCTAATCGTGAAAACTAAAGCATCATTGGAAAAATTATGGATTTAACATTCGAAAGTTTCAACAACATCGTTCTGTAAGACAGTTTAGGTTTGGGGAATACGGTTAGGTAATTTTTTTTTTTTTTGCAAGTTAGTTAACGCGAGTCGGACGCAACCCTACTGTTATACATACTGCTCTAACGCGCGCAGCGTATGGCAACTGATGTTTTTTTTCTAATTTTACAGGGCAATTGTATGGCTGCTGCGCATTATATATAAAATTTTACTTTAATATTACTTCGCCTGAACGAAAGTAATTTTTTTGTCCTTTAATGTTTCTCTTACCAATCTTGTTAAAAAAGTTTTTTATCTCTGCGTTCAATCGTTCGCATCTCAGCCAATTTTTGTTGCAGCGGTTTGAAATTATAGAGGAAAGCAGATCACTGGTAGAAAAGGAAAATGAATCAAAAGCATTGCGGTTTTCACTCATATAAGTCCATCTTTAGAATGCCATATTACTTTCGATGATACTTGATTTATTGCATTTTAAAGACGATAAACTTGGCTCTAAAAGTGCTTCTGATACATGCGGGCATTTACCGGTTGAATTCATCTGCTCTTTTACAAGCCTTTTAACCAAGGTTCTTTCAAAATTTTATCCTTCAGAGAGCTAAAAAAAAAGTTTGTAGATGCTTTGACACATATTTTTCTGCAACTATAATGATTGTAGGACACTCT
>LQNS02276866.1:10654038-10673181 GCA_001587735.2 Parhyale hawaiensis
AACAAGCGAGAAGTTTCCGGTCTAGAATTTGGTCCCCATTTACAACTGGGCTGCACAAAACAGCCTGGAAAGCAGACTCGAGGTGTTGGGTAGACGACTGGCTTCTAAATTACAGCATTCCAGACTCCCGAGAAATTCCAGGAAATGGAGGGAAGAAGTGCTGTATTGAGAGCTGTGGCTTTGGTGCGTCGGGAAATGCGGGGTGAAGTCTTGAGATCGTTCTTCCTTGAAGAGGGATGCGTCTAAAAATAAAATGTGTCGTTGAGTAGGATGCACAGAGACAACAAAAGTTGTACGGCCACTAAACTAGCAAACCCTAACAGCATCTTGGCCGTCCCAGAAGCTAGCATCGTAGAGTGGGCGACCAAGAATGTTGTTAGGGAATCTGAATAAGTTGCCGCGAGCATGGTTCGGCTTGCGCATTGTTACACTACAAAAAAAAAAGGTAAAAATATAAGTCACAGCTCAAGTATTGCACTAGAACTAGTACAGTAGCAATGCAAAGTTTCAAACATGGTTCCGAATTTGTTACTTCGAATGCACAATGACGTGTAGTGTTTAGCGAAGCGATCAAGAACTTAGAACTAAGTTCACGATGATAGCGATGTTCTCGGATGGATAAAAACTGAAGCTAGAGTCGATTTGATACGATACCCCAGCTGGAAAATTCACATACACTGATTCGGGCTTTACAATTTTTACATACAGTACGTTACCTTTGATTATGCAAATAAATTTTTTTTTACTTTACTTTTCAAGATAAGTGTCGAACTTTGAAATGTCAATATTATCTAAATGTATGGCTACGTTGCAAACATAAACAACTCTTGTAAAATAAATATTTACCCATTGGCTAAGTTTATCATAGAATTTGCTTATTTACGAGTTTTTTACTGTTACCTCAGATTATGCAACAAGTTAATAAAAACGTCATAAAGAGGAAATAAATACAAGTGAAAAGGAATATTTTTAATAAACGTCCAAAACCAAGAAAATATAGCCAAAATAATTCAATAAACACTGAAATAAGTGTTCAGTAGTGGTAATCATAACAAGTTAATTTTGAACATGGCAATCTTTATTTTTCATTATTTTTTTAGGCGATATCAACAGACTTTGTCAGATTTTATATTTCAGAAGAGGGAATAGAATCTGCAGCTGTTTTTACTGCATTCCACTGGCTTACTTTGCTCGAAAACTGCCGACCACCTGCATAGACCTTCCTTTTGATTATTGCCCAGTTTCTCAATGGGATTTGAATCGGGGCTATTCGCTGGATAGGTCATAACTCTTTTTGATTTAAATTCCCAATCTACAAGCCAGTTAGCAGTGTACCGTGCTCGATGTGAAGGAGCGTTATCGTGCTGAAATACCAATTTGGATCTGCGTGCGATGGTCTGCTCATCAAGCCATGGAATCAAGTTGACTTCAAGAAACTGGCAGTACCTTTCTGCATTCAGTTTAACTCCTTCTGCCACTTCAAATGGACCAATAAGGGTGTCACCTACTATCCCGGCCCAAAACATTATACCTNATCCATCTTGACCATCAAGAGTGGCTCTGCATTCGTCAGTAAATATGACATTGGAGAAATCAGTTTTCATGTTCTCTTCAGCCCATTTGACCCTATTTTCTTTATGAGTTTTTGTAAGAAGTGGTCGTTTAATTGCCTTTTTCACTTTCACTGGCTTCTGCAGAACCTCACATCTTGTCATTCTACTTAGTATTGGGACTCCATCCTCTTCAAATATCTCCTTTCTTGTAGAAAGCTGTTTTGTAGCCATAGAAACCTTCAAATGTCGCATATCCCGAGCAGTCAATTTCCTCGTAGAGGCTCTATCCGGAGTTTTCCGGTTGACTTTACCTTCAATTGCATAAGCCTCAATTGTTCGGTGATCACGCTGTAATTCCTTGGGAACTTCGAGTGTTGTCTTACCAGAAGCCAATAACGAGGTCACTTTGATCTCTTCTTTACTGGTTAGACAGCTTTTCTTACCCATGTTGACTAGAGACAGGTGTTGCATAATCTGGCGTAACAGCAGGGCCCCGTGCGATAAGCAAATGTTGCCAAAACGTGGGAAATGGTTCCATTTTATTTTTCTATAATTGTTTTTATAGTTACAACATACCTGTGCACTAACTTACTATTAACATTTAAATGTTTGACACTTATCTTAAAAAATGGGTAAAAAAAAATTTATTTGCATAATCAAAGGTAACGTACTGTAGATGTCCGCTGGGCAGTGGAGGAGTGCATGAATGCAGTCAATCAGAGCTATGACATACAGACGGGAAGCTCGGACAATCGCAACCCCCCGACAGTCCCCACATCTGGTTAGGGTCACTATCCCCGCAGTGGAGTGTGAACGTCACAAATGCCGACGCCGCAAGCCAAGTATCGCAAGGCTTTACCTTCCAGGTGGGTATCCAAACTTGAAACCTACTGTACACGTATCATACAAGATACAAGCACAACACTCCAGCATTCGGGTATTGGGAGTAATGAGGCTTCATAGAATCGTGCTTGACGTTAACGGCGGAAGTTGAGCCCTAATGTTGTTTGCAAGAAGTCGGAAGAAAGACCGTGGATTATTCGGCTGGTTACTTAAAATCGTCAGTAGTTTGTTATTGGGATTTGGTCCCACCCAGTATTTCAAGGGACATCAATATATGGTCGTATATATCCATAATGCATTATGGGGAGCAGGTCTCCCAGACCGATGCTAAGGTAAGGATCAATCCAGTCAACTAATTAAGTACACACAGAGGGATGGTCTCAATGCATGAAGCACAGCTTATCACTAGGGTTTAGTTATCTGGCTTTGGTTACGCCCTTGAAACATAATTTTTTTAACACTCTTGCATTATTTTTTAATTTTTTTTTTTTTGCTTCTGACAGTTTTCATTCTATGTTTGTTTTTCTTTTTTTTCAGATTTGCCGTTCCCATGGCCGGTGATCCAACGTAAGTTCCTTTTATTTCTTCTGGAGCTGTATGCTCTTTGTTATTCCTTTTTGAAAATATCTCACCCCTATGTAAGTACTGTGTGTGTCCCTGTGTAATGTAAAGCGTAGTCAGCAGCTGTTATCCCGATATTATTTATGTATTACGTGTCACCATTCACTGGGTTTATTTCACAAGTTTTTTTCACGTCAGCGGCAAAGTCCTACAACTTTTCAGTTGTTTTGCAACAAGAAACTAAGCATGTCAGAAGTAAAGGTTTACGACTTAGGGGCTTTATCGCCTAAGATTTTCTGGCCTGGTGCGAAGTTCCTCGCAAGCTTATCGAGATTCAGCGAGTTTATCGCAAAAAGTTGCAACGTCAGAGGTAAGTTCCTCGGCGACTTCCGGTGCGCATAGCCCGGAACCACCCCAGGGCCCTTCCACACCCCCCCCCCCCGAGCTTGGGGATCGCCGGGAAAGTCTAATCTGGGGCAGCAGGGCAGGGTGGTGTTCCCGCTGCTCGAGGTGTAGTATAAATGCTGGCCAACTTTCATCTTCTTCTGTAAATTTCCATCATAATAGTGAGGGTAATAGGTACAATTTCAAGCCAATTACAGCACAACTGGAGAGCTAAGCACGCGTATACTTTGAGTTATTTAACTATACATACACTTGGAGACTTTATAGGTTACTCAGCGAGAAACTTGGAGTGTTTATAGTTCACGTAGCTGTACACTGGGAGGGTCATGTAGGTAGGTATACATATGGTAAATTATTTAGGTATGCATATACTTGAATTGTTTATAGGTTTACATGTTCGCCCATCCCATGTTATGGCAAGCAGCGCCCCCAGGAGGTTTATGTAGATTACCTAAGCCAGCAGCTGGGCCTTCGGGACGTCTGTCTTTCGTGCCCACTTTGCTTCCCTCTGGTTTCATACTCCTTCTAATTTGGCTTTCTACTGTTCTTCCTCTTTTTCCCAACTTGCTGTTCCCATGAGCATTGATCTTGTGTGGAAACACCTTCGTGTATGGGTTCCCCGTTTCTATCGACATACCGTATGTCCTGTGTTCTTTCTTCTGTGACATCATCTTCGTGCGGCAACGGAGCCTTAAGCCTCTGACTATACCTAGCTAACTATTTATAGGTATGCCCCACGAGGTTTATGTAGGTATACATTTGGCAGGTTATGTATCTAAAAGTAAAGTCTAAAGGTTTAAAGTCTAAAGGTAAAGTCAATTTTGCTGCACACCCAAATTGGGAAATCCACATGCACTGTTTTGTGCTGGAAGATAGATGCCCACCGGCTCAAGAGACGTTCACGGCTGCAGTCGATCACAAATTATTAGAGTTATGGGGCCAGAGACGGAAGGCGCATGCGACAACTGCGACCCTTGACCGTCCCCATTTTTGGTTATGATTCTCTCCCCTGCACCAGTTTCTGGAATGTCAGAAATGCTGACTCAACAAGCTAAACACCTAAGAAATTCACCTGTCCTGACGGAAAAGCTCAATCTGTCATAAGAGCACGCTTGAGGCTGACACTAACATTTCACCACAGTGGATGCACTTGGAGGCCTATGTACGTATTATTTACAACATATTTACCCCCAATAAGTACCACATAAAACGTTAGCTCCTCTAAAGAAAAGCATGTGAACGTGTAGTGCTAGATATATACCGTGGATCGGTTCATGCGAAGGAGAGGGAGTAAATCAAGTTTTGAATTTAGCTCAGATTATTATTATTCGTAAAGCTTTAACCCTTTACGCACGACTGTGACGAATTCGGCTCACTGAAAACTAAAGTATAAAATAGCTCTAAAGAAATAAAATAATTCAGGGCGTAAAGCTCTAAGATGGATTTGAAAGAAGTTGAGCAAAAATCTCCTATGCAGTAATGGTTTTTAAATAGCTAATAAGGCATGAAAACCACTTTAAAAGAAAATGATACAGTAGTTTATTCAATTTCTCTCGAAGGCGATGAATTTCACAATTAGCACGCTAAGTCATCCACGAATCACAGTATATAATTTGCGAAATAGAATAAGTGTAACCTTTGTATTTTCATTGAAACACATGGCACCTACACACTGTATGCCTATCAACAATAGACCATAACATAGCCAGAACGACAGCACTAAGTGAAAAAACAAATATGCTTAGTGTTGTAGCACTGCTACTTTTTTATAAAGAAACTGTTCCTGTTGAGGTAGAGTTACCTTAAGAAACTATCTGTGCTGCTGAACTGTTCCTAGTTTTTTAGAGGAAAATATTACAGTTAGTCTGATGTTACTTCATATTGAGGAAATTTTCGCATTGTGCTAAATATTCCCGTTGTGTAAATAATAGGGCGTGCTTGGTAGATTTTCATGTTGCGGTAGCGTTAACTTGTAATGAGAAATCATTTTGTTGGAGCAAAGTTTCTTCCTGCATCTTGCGAGGCAATCGCCATACATTTAGTCACTGTTAAGTCTTGCTGTTGCAATTTTTCCCCATTTTGGGGAATATTTGCTGCTGTTTGCATACTTTCTCACTAATTTGGTCTGGTCCTACACATGATGAATATTCTTGTTACTCTTAACACTATTCTTTCACGAAAGGAGAACATTCTGATCATTTGAACGTTTAGTTGCGTCTAGCAACATAGTATATTTATCCAGGAGTAACAATATAAGATCTTTGGGATTGATTATTCCCGGTAGAGCAAAATTTCCTTGCTGGGGAAAAGTGTCCCACCGGAGCGATATTTCCTGGAACCAGGGGGCAGGGACCTCTCGAGTCCCTACACCCGGAAGTAGAGCCAACCGTGCCACTCCCCACAAGCGAACATCTCCCCCCCCCCACCCTCCTCAACTTCCTGATGCCCCATCGGTGCCCCGAACGTCCCCCAGTTGTACCCACGTGAGTGCGCCCCGCCCATAGAGCTGTGATGCTGGCCAGAGCTGGAGTTGTAGTGGGACAGCTCTGGTCCTGCTGTGGTGTGGCAGCTCTGGTCCTGCTGTGGTGTGGCAGCTCTGGTCCTGCTGTAGTGTGGCAGCTCTGGTCCTGCTGTGGTGTGGCAGCTCTGGTCCTGCTGTGGTGTGGCAGCTCTGGTCCTGCTGTGGTGTGGCAGCTCTGGTCCTGCTGTGGTGTGGCAACTCTGGTCCTGCTGTGGTGTGGCAGCTCTGGTCCTGCTGTGGTGTGGCAGCTCTGGTCCTGCTGTGGTGTGGCAGCTCTGGTCCTGCTGTGGTGTGGCAGCTCTGGTCCTGTTGTGACGTTGTACAGCACCCATTTCTATTCCTTGTATTATAGCTCATATTTATGTCTCGCCCGAGATAGTATTATTCAGGAAGAAATTTTATTTACTGAAAAAAACACTGTTTGGTGTGCAACACTTGCGTAATTACCTCCGCCTAGGAGGTAATGTTTTAGTTGGATTTGTCTGTCCGTCTGTCTGTTTGCCTTTCTCTCTGTCTGTCTGTTATAAAGATAACTCAAAAATTTATCAACCGATGTTGATGAAATTCACAGGGATTGTAGGCTTGTTGAGTGGAACAGATAATTAACTTTTAGCGAAGATCCGTCCATCTGTTTGTTTGTCTGGGTGACTCATTTTTTTTTTTTTTGCTATTACTCAAAAAGTTATGGACGGATTTTCATGAAATTTACATGTTTTGTCGGGTATATTATGAAGAGTAAATGACCAAATTTTTCAGACGATCGTTTTGTTTGTTTGGTCGTTTGTCACTGTTTTTATTTTTATGCTTGGTAGCACAATGACTAAGAGAAATGAATGGATCTCTATCAAATTTATAGGAGTTATTTGTAATGTTAAAAGGCATAAATGATCAGAAATTTGGTGCAGATCGGTTTGCTCATTTGTATGTTTGATTCATGTTTGTGATACTGCTTGTTAGCAGCAGAACTCAAAAAGTTAGGAACGGATTTTCAGAAAAATTACTGAAGCTGTTACAACTACTGAAGGGCACATATGATTAGATTTTGTTGTTGATACAGAGAAAATCATCGTCTCAGAACCAATGTTTATTTTCGTAACCGTTGCCTAAGCAAGGCGGCGGTCTGCGTTCTCAGAGTGCTCTACTTTATTTTTCAAGATGAGTCTAACTTTGGAATATCAATATTAACTAAATGTATGGGGCTATATTGCGAATATAAACAGCACTTTTGAAATAAATATTTATCAATTTGCTAAGTTTATCATACAATTTGGCTACATACGCGTTTTTTACTGTTACTTCAGATCATGCAACAAGTGAATAAAAACTTCATAAAGCGGAAATAAATACAAGTGAACAGGAATATATTTATTAAACATCCAAAACCAAGAAATTATAACCAAAAAAATTCAATAAACACTGAAATAAATGTTCGGTTGTTGTAAACATAAGTTAATTTTGAACATGGCAACCTCCATTTTACATGATTTTTATACGGCGATTATGAACAGACTTTGTCAGGTTTGATATTTCAAATGGTGGAATAGAATCTGTAGCTGTTTTTTACAACATTCCACAGGCTTAATTTGCTCAAAAACTGCCGACCACCTTCATAGACCTTTCTTTTCATCATTGCAAAGAAGTTCTCAATAGGATTTAAGTCGGGGCTATTCGCTGGCCAGGTCATAATCCTTTTTTATTCAAATCTTCCATCCGCAAGCCAATTAGCAGTGTACCGTGCTCGGTGTGAGGGAGCGTTATCGTGCTGAAATACCAATTTGGATCTGTGCGATAGTCTACTCATCAAGCCATGGAATCAAGTTGGTTTTAAGAAACTGGCAGTTCCTTTCTGCATTCAGTTTAACTTCTTCTGCTACTTCAAATGGACCGTTAAGGGTGTAACCTACTATCCCGGCCCAAAACATTACACCTCCACCAACTTGGTGACGCTTCAGCCGAGTCTGTTGAGGTCTGTCATGGAAGAGCCATCCAGACGCTCATCGATCTGGACCATCAAGAGTGGCTCTGCATTCCTCAGTAAATATGACATTGGAGAAATCAGTTTCCAAGTTCTCTTCAGCCCATTTGACCCTATTTTCTTTACGAGTTTTTGTTAAAAGTGGTCGTTTAATTGCTTTTTCACTTTCCCTTGCTTCTGCAGAACCTCGCATCTTGTCTTTCTGTATAGTAATGGGGCTCCAGCGTCTTCAAATATCACCTTACTTGTAGAAAGTTGTTTCTAGCCATAGAAACCTTCAAATGTCGCATATTCCGAGCAGTCAATTTAGGCTTTATCCGGAGTTTTCCCGTTGACCTTACCTTCAACTGCATAAGCCTTAATTGATCGGGGATCACTTTGTAACTCCTTGGAAAATTCGAGTGTGGTCTTGCCAGAAGCCAATAACAAGGTCACTTTGCTTTTTTTCTTCACTGGTTAGACCGCTTTTCTGGCCCATGTTGACTAGAGAATGATGTTGCATAATCTGGCGTAACAGCAGAACCAGGTGCGACAAGCAAATGTTGCCAAAACACGGGAAATGGTTCCGTTTTATTTTTCTCTTATTGTTTTTATAGTTAGAATATACCTGTGCACTTACTATCAACATTTTAAACGTTCGACACTTACCTTGAAAAACAAGTAAAAAAAATTTGTATATGAATAATCAATGGTAACATATCGTAAAACGGGGTGACTTCGGACGCCGGGGGTGACTTCGGACAAAAACAGGTAAAAGGAACTTACTACAGTGACAGGAAAAGTATCAATAGCTAGAAGGAAACTTCTACAGAGTAATAAAGGTTGGCATCTCTGTAGTATGTCACTAGGCCAACACTCAAACTCGACTAGCATAAACACAGTAAGGAATACGTTTTGTTTGTTGGGATATTTTTGCTTGTTATGTTTAGAAAACGTATTCCTTTCTGTGTTTATGCTAGTCGAGTTTGAGTGTGGGCCCAGTGATATAATACAGAGATACCAACCTTTATTACACTGTAGAATTTTCCTTCTAACTTTTGATACTTTTCCTGTCACTGCAGTAAGTTTCTTTTACCTGTTTTTGTCCGAAGTCCCCCTGTTTTACGGTTCTGTAGTTGACTTAATAAAAATGAATCAATTACTCACGCAAGAGTTTCTTAGTTGCGTGAAATTACCACCGTACATGAAAAGGTACCTTAGGCATCTTGGTGGTGCTTTGTGCTTTTCCAAAATGTTTCACGATCTTAAAACAAAAATTTCTGTGAACGTAGCTATATAAGCCGTTGTGTTATACAACTACTCGAAATTAAGGGAGCTGTTCGAAACTGTCCCAGTGGCACTTGCCGTAGTGAAAATCTGCCGTAGTGGAAGATCTGCCGTAGTGGAAAATCTGCCGTAGTGGAAAATCTGCCGTCGTGGAAAATCTGCCGTCGTGGAAAATCTGCCGTAGTGGAAAATCTGCCGTAGTGGAAAATCTGCCGTAGTGGAAAATCTGCCGTAGTGGAAAATCTGCCGTAGTGGAAAATCTGCCGTAGTGGAAAATCTGCCGTAGNGGCAGCTCTGGTCCTGCTGTGGTGTGGCAGCTCTGGTCCTGCTGTGGTGTGGCAGCTCTGGTCCTGCTGTAGTGTGGCAGCTCTGGTCCTGCTGTGGTTAGGCAGCTCTGGTCCTGCTGTGGTGTGACAGCTCTGGTCCTGCTGTAGTGTGGCAGCTCTGGTCCTGCTGTGGTGTGACAGCTCTGGTCCTGCTATAGTGTGGCAGCTCTGGTCCTGCTGTAGTGTGGCAGCTCTGGTCCTGCTGTGGTTAGGCAGCTCTGGTCCTGCTGTAGTGTGACAGCTCTGGTCCTGCTGTAGTGTGGCAGCTCTGGTCCTGCTGTAGTGTGACAGCTCTGGTCCTGCTGTAGTGTGGCAGCTCTGGTCCTGCTGTAGTGTGACAGCTCTGGTCCTGCTGTAGTGTGACAGCTCTGGTCCTGCTGTAGTGTGACACACAGCTCTGGTCCTGCTGTAGTGTGACACACAGCTCTGGTCCTGCTGTAGTGTGGCAGCTCTGGTCCTGCTGTGGTTTGGCAGCTCTGGTCCTGCTGTGGTGTGACAGCTCTGGTCCTGCTGTAATGTGGCAGCTCTGGTCCTGCTGTAGTGTGACAGCTCTGGTCCTGCTGTGGTGTGACAGCTCTGGTCCTGCTGTAATGTGGCAGCTCTGGTCCTGCTGTAGTGTGACAGCTCTGGTCCTGCTGTGGTGTGACAGCTCTGGTCCTGCTGTAGTGTGGCAGCTCTGGTCCTGCTGTAGTGTAGTACCCAATTCTATTACTTGTTTTATAGCTTATATTTATGTCTCGCCCGAGATAGTATTATTCTTGAAAAAGTTTGATTTACTGAAAAAACTCACTGTTGAGTGTGCAATACTTCCGTAATTTCCTCCGCCAATGAGGTTACGTTTTCCTCGGGTTTGTCTGTCCGTTTATCTCTTTGTCTGTCTGTCTGTCTGTCGTCAAGATAACTCAAAAATTTATGGACCGATTTTGGTGAAATTCACAGGGATTGTTAGTATGTTGAGTGGAACATATGATTAACTTTTGGTGAAGATCCATCCATCCGTTTGTATGTTTGTGTGACTCATTATTTTCTTTGCTATTTCTCAAAAAGACATGGACGGATTTTCATGAAATTTACATGTGTTGTTAGGTATATTATGATCAGTAACTAACCAAATTTTTTTAAATGATCGTTATGTTTGTTCGTTCGTTTGTCATGGTTTTTAATTTTATGCTTGTTAGCACAATCACTAAAAAAAAGAATGGATCTTTATCACATTCATTGGAGTTGTTTGTAATTTTAAAAGGCACAAATGATCAAATTTTGGTGCAGATCGGTTTATTCATTTGCATGCTTGACTCATGTTTGTGACACTGATTGTTAGCAGCAAACTCAAAAAGTTATGAACGGATCGTCAAAAAAATTACTGAAGCTGTTAACATTAATAAAGTGTACTAATGATTAGATTTTGTTGTTGATGCAGAGAAAATTGTCTCAGAATCAATGCTAATTTTCGAAACCGTTGCCTAAGCAAGACAGAGGTCTTCGCTCTCAGAGTGCTCTACAGTAGGTTACCTCTGATTATGCATATACAATTTTTTTTACTTTATTTTTCAAGATGAGTGTCTAACTTTGAAATATCAATATTAACTAAATGTATGTCTATGTTGCGAATCTAAACAGCACTTGTAAAATAAATACTTAGCTATTTGCTAAGTTTATCATAAAATTTGCTTATTTACGAGCATTTTAGTGTTACCTCAGATTATGCAATAAGTGAAAAAAAGTCATAAAGAGGAAATGTATACAAGTGAATAGGAATATTTTTATTAAACATCCAAAACCTAGAAATTATAATCAAAACAATTCAATAAACACTGAAATAATTGTTCAGTGGAGGTAAATCTAAGTCAATTTTGAAGATGGCAACCTTCATTTCTCATGATTTTTATGCTACGATTATCAACAGACTTTGTCAGGTTTGATATTTCAGATGGTGGAATAGAATCGCCAACTGTTTTTACTGTATTCCACAGGCTTACTTTGCTCAAAAACTGCCAACCACCTTCATAGACCTTTCTTTTGATCATTGCAAAGAGGTTCTCAATGGGATTTAAATCGGGGCTATTCACTGGCTAAGTCATAATCCTTTTTTTTATTTAAATCCTCTATTCGCAAGCCAGCTAGCAGTGTGCCGTGCTCATTGTGAGGGAGCATAATTGTGCTGAAATACCAATTTGGATCTGCGTGCGATAGTCTGGTCATCAAGCCATGGAATCACGTTTGCTTCAAGAAACTGGTAGTTCTTCTCTGCATCCGTTTAACTCCTTCTGCCACTTCAAATGGACCAATAAAGGTGTAACCTACTATCCCGGCCCAGAACATTATACCTCCACCACCTTGTTGACGCTTAAGCCGTCTGGAGGACCCATCCAGACGCCCATCCATCTGGACCATCAACAGTGGCTCTGCATTCGTCAGTAAATATGACATTGGAGAAATCAGTTTCCATGTTCCCATCAGCCCAATTGACCCTATTTTCTCAACGAGTTTTTGTTAAAAGTGGTCGTTTAATTGCTTTTTCACTTTCCCAGCTTCTGCAGAACCTCACATCTTGTCTTTCTGCTTAGTATTGGAGCTCCAGCGTCTTCAAATATCGCCTTACTTGTAGAAAGTTGTTTTCTATCCATAGAAACCTTCAAATGTCGCATATCCCGAGCAGTCAGTTTCCTCGTAGAGGCTCTATCCGGAGTTTTCCGGTTGATCTTACCTTCAATTGCATAAGCATTAATTGTTCGGGGATCATGTTGTAACTCCTTGGAAACTTCGAGTGTTGTCTTACTAGAAGCCAATAACGAGGTCACTTTGATCTTTTCTTCACTGATTAGACCGCTTTTCTTCCCCATGTTGACTGGAGAGTGATGTTGCATAATCGGACGTAACAGCGGAACCACGGGCGATAAGCAAATGTTGCCAAAACGTGGGAAATGGTTCCGTTTTATTTTTCTCTAATTGTTTTTATAGTTACGACATACCTGTGCACTAACTTACTATCAGCATTTTAAATATTAGGCACTTATCGTGAAAAACTAGTAAAAAAATTTGTATATGCATTATCAAAGGTAACATACCGTAAAACGGGGTGACTTCGGACGCCGGGGGTGACTTCGGACAAAAACAGGTAAAGGGAACTTACTGCAGTGACAGAAAAAGTATCAAAAGTTAGAAGGAAACTTCTTCAGTGTAATAAAGGTTGGTATCTCTGTAGTATGTCACTAGGCCCACACTCAAACTCGACTAGCATAAACACAGAAAGGAATACGTTTTGTTTGTTGGGATATTTTTGTTTGTTTTGTTTACAAAACGTATTCCTTTCTGTGTTTATACTAGTTGAGTTTGAGTGTGGGCCTAGTGACATACTACAGAGATGTCAACCTTTATTACACTGTAGAAGTTTACTTCTAACTTTTGATACTTTTCCTGGCACTGCAGTAAGTTCCTTTTACCTGTTTTTGTCCTAAATCACCCCCGGCGCCGTAAGTCACCCCGTTTTACGGTACTGTAGTTGACTTACTAAAAATCAATTAATAACTCACGCAAGAGTTTCTTGGTTGGGTGAAATTACCGCCGTACATGAAAGGGTACCTTAGGCATCTTGGTGGTGCTTTGTGCTTCATCTAGGATTTAGGTCATCTCCGTTCATTGATGCCCAGTCCCGAAGTTATAGTAGTAAGATATCGTCTTATGATACAGAGACCTCGTGTTCAATTTGTGGAATTAGGATTATAGCTGCGCAGTAAAGTTTTTTGGCACCGATGATGACGTCACAGCGTTCGCAAACACCCTCCCCTCCATGTCTGCTTTTATTTTTATTTATTTATTTATTTTTGTGCGTCAGATTGTGTTTTTCAGTCCACTACATACGAGAATTAAATCTCCGAAATGTTTCACGATCTTCAAACAAAAATTTCTGTCAGCGTAGCTATATATGCCGTTATGTTATACAACCTCTCGAAATTAAGGGAGCTATTCGAACCTGTGCCAGTAGCACTTTCCGTAGTGGAAAATCTACCATAAGGGAAAATCTGCCATAGTGGAAAATCTACCTTGGTGGAAAATCTACCGTAATGGAAAATCTGCAATAGTGGAAAATCTGCAATAGTGGAAAATCTGCAATAGTGGAAAATCTGCAATAGTGGAAAATCTACCGTACGTAGTGGAAAATCTACCGTAGTGAAAAATCTACCGTAGTGAAAAATCTACCGTAGTGGAAAATCTGCCGTAGTGGAAAATCTACCGTAGTGGAAAATCTACCGTAGTGGAAAATCTACCGTAGTGGAAAATCTACCGTAGTGGAAAATCTACCGTAGTGGAAAATCTGCAATAGTGGAAAATCTGCAATAGTGGAAAATCTGCAATAGTGGAAAATCTGCAATAGTGGAAAATCTGCAATAGTGGAAAATCTACCGTAGTGGAAAATCTACCGTAGTGGAAAATCCACCGTAGTGGAAAATCCACCGTAGTGGAAAATCTACCGTAGTGGAAAATCGGAAAATCTACCGTAGTGGAAAATCTGCCGTAGTAGAAAATCTGCCTTAGTGGAAAATCTGCCGTAGTGGAAACTCTGCCGTAGTGGCTCAAATATTTAGCTATTTTCTTAGAGTGCAGCATTGGTCAAGCCGAAGCCGTGCTCGCGGCAGGGTGACGGTTGAGTAGGAAGAAAACGTTCCGAAGTTTCGGCTCTCATATGACGCGGGCTTTGTATCCTGATCAGTGATTTTAAATCCTTTCCGCTCTTAGCCTCAGACTCTTCATGGTATTCTACCAAGCGAAATGCATAAGTTTTGTTTATCTATATCGTTGCAAACGTAATTTTAATGACATAGTTGGGTAGCCCTGTGTTTTTTTTTTTTGCGTAAACCATACATGTATCATAAAATTATCTTCAAATATCCGTTGTCTACAGTTTATACATTCGTAAATTTTTCGTGTTTCATGAAGCCACTTTCTTAACGCTACAAAGAGAACGTGAAACGTCCGTTGCTCAACCGACTCGCTTAGTTTAAAACGTTTTTCCAATATTGTGATCCTTACACAGTTTAACAGACCATTAACGTAAAAGTAAGCACCCGAGCTCTTACACAGTCTACCGTATTTTACTTAGGCCGAGCAGTTTCACCACAAGAGTTCTTCCTTCTATCGTATTCCTATCGAAAAATATCGTAGCGATGTAGCATCATGCGAGTAACAGGGTGAGAAGAGATGGATCATGGCATGCCGAAGAGAGACGAGAGAATGGTGAGGAGCACGGGTAGACCACACAGCGAGGCTCGTGGTGGTGGTGATGTGGACACAGGCTGGGTGGGAGCTGTTGCCGCTACCGGACAAGGTGTCGTTTCAAAAGCGTTGGATTTGTCTGTAAAATGTAATATAATTTTTAGTTAAACTCTGTGTTAGTCGAATGCTAAGAAATTAAAATACAATTATATATAATCTAATCTGTAGGAAAATCCACCGACTAATAGACTTTGTGGTGACAGAAGGCTAACGAAGGGACAGCTACAGTCTAAACTATACAGTTAGTTAAATTCTGCACAGTAGCGTCCCCACGAACTCCCCATAGGGCTACATTAGCTATAACTAGGCTTCGGAACGTCTCTTTTTCGTGCCCATGTTCCTAGTTTCCATTTCCACCGCTAAAAGTGCTTTACTTTTTCTTCCATTTCTTTCCGGACTTGCTGTTCCCTTCAGCGTTGATCCACTGTGAGAACACCTTCGTGCATGGGTTCCTGTTTTCCATCGACATACGCTATGTACCTTTCCTTTCCTCCCTGAGGCAGTTATTCTTCCAACTTTATTTCAATGGTCGACGAAATAGCTTTCGTAAAGCAAAAATCTTTGGATCTAAATGATATCCTACCGAATCCATGATACCAAATCGAAACTATTACTTTTAGGTTGCAGATTTTATAATTATGTTGCGCTTTGTTGGCGATCAGGAAGCGAAAATTAGACCAAGTTGCGAAAGGCGGCCAAGGTTGAAAATTTTATTCTTTTAATTGAATGCACTTTTTGCTCAGCGGAAGTAATTTTTCACTGTGTAGAAGGATAGTAATTATTATTATTTTTTTTAGATTGCTTTCTTCCTTTGGCGAAGCATCTGTCGCTTGAGCCCAAACATTTTTATGCACTGATATTGTATCATGCCGTAGGTAGGATACGTGGCGGGATATTTAAAGTCGGTGATGCTTCTTAATTTGCTGATAGAAACTGATTTATTCACGCGTTGTCTAAGGGAAAAAAAGGAGCGTGTTACTCAGACGTGTTAAAACGAAGAGCATTCATCTCTTTTGACAAATTGAGTAGGCCGATGTAGCGGATCATTCACATGCATATTAGTAGCGAAAGCATCATTAATGCTAACACCATCTAATGCTCTAATCCACCTTAATATCCATTTAAGCCCATAAGAACTATATACAAGAGAAAACAACTGGTAAGACTTGTATACACATACCGGTCCATGTACGTAATTCTGTTTTGTAATAAACCTCCACTAATACCGAAACCGTGGAATTTTCATTATTTGAGACTAGCTGTCAATTGCGAAGTTTATTCATGACATAAATGGTTCAAATAATTTGAATACTTACTCGTATACTCAAGAAGTTGCGGCAATAAGGTTTTCCAGAAGGCACATTCTTTGGCTCTCAGGCCCCTGCCGACACCCATCTCTGTCCCATCGAAGATGATGTATTCATTGCTTGGCGAAGTGTAAGGGGGCCACGGATAGCTGGCAGAGGTCACAGAGTCCGAGTTTGGATTGCTGTAAACCAGGACTTGGAATTTATACAGGCAAACTAGAACGCCTCGTGGCATAAGACCATCACCCGCGGTAAGGGGTAAGGGGAGGAACTAAAAATGCGGAGTCAGGAGTTACAAATTCCACGCCGTCACTTTAATTGACAAGTAACTCTAGGTTTTTGGCATTTTTCACATCTCGGTCAACCCACCTGACTGTTTTGAAAAGAATGTGATTATATTTCTCAACTCCTGCCTCTTTTTGGTGGACAGACAAACAAATGTATATAGGTATGTAGGTACTTGAATCTTCAACGAAAACATCATCACTCTTTGCTTCGCTCGCGGGTGGTAATAAAAGCTTGTAATTCCTCGCGTGTAGGTGCTGTATCTGACAGCTACAACCTGTAAGCTCATTTACAAAGCTCAAGCGCGCCTGGGTGGGTGACAGCCCAAGTAGCATGCAACGAGCTTTCTTATTGGCCAGGAGCACAGATGCGTGTGCGTAGCGTGTTATAGTTACAAGCGTGGGGTTCACAAATCTCCTTTCTCTTGGAATGTAGAGATGTAAGTTACGAGACAGAAGTCCTACATGCCGTAGCGCTGGAAAATCTGGGCTGTGGGGGGGATTTAGGATTGAAAAGATCCGGAGCTTAACAGAGATGAGTGATGAAGTTTACAGCAAGTGTAAAAAGTTGGTACTTTTTCAGAATGATACGGTTTTTCCATCTTCAGGTTTAAGCCATCTTAATTTAACTTAAACAAAAAAAAATGGATTCCACTTGGAAATATAGCACCTGTGATTCAATGAAGCAAATCAACACCAGCACGCAGCAATACCAACAATATATATTTTTTTCTAGCTCAAGGGTAAAATTCCTATATGCGGCTTTATAGATAACATATTCACCAGGACTTCAGCTCAAGCAGCCACCCCCTCTCCATCCCCCCGCCTTAACTCCACCCCTACTATAACACACTATATTATTTGAACCAAGTACTGTTCACATTTTTTATCTCGTGTATGTTCCAAATTAAACACTCATTTTGGTAGAAATAACTCTGTTTGTATCGTCCAGAAAATAGCACCCTAGGCATGAAGAAATTCAACAACAATTTAGTCCAACACTGAAGCTGATATAAGTACAGAAACTCTCCGAGAGTGTAGATTTCCGCCCAGAAACGCATAGCCAACGAAAAATGCAAACGGGCTCAGCTTGCTATATTTCTCCGGATCATCACAATATAATCATCCATCTGTTCTTCAACATTGACATTCCTATAGAAGTACACGCGGACTTTGCGAAAATGGATCCGTAGCCCTTCAACATTGACATTCCTATAGAAGTACACGCGAACTTTGCGAAAATTGATCCGTAGCCCTTCAACATTGACATTCCTATAGAAGTACTCGCGAACTTTGCGAAAATTGATCCGTAGCCCTTCAACATTGACATTCCTATAGAAGTACTCGCGAACTTTGCGAAAATTGATCCGTAACCCTTCAACATTGACATTCCTATAGAAGTACTCGCGAACTTTGCGAAAATTGATCCGTAACCCTTCAGGGGGCACAGGCTGGGCCACAGGCTATAGGGTTAGGTGAGTTTAGGTTCGCCCATCCTACGTTATGGGAAGCAGCGCCCCCAGGGGACCCTGTAGGTTATCTTAGCTGTTAGCTAGGCCTTCGGCACGACTGTCTTTCGGGCCTACTTTGCTTCTTTTCCATCTTATACGCCTACTGATCTTTCTTCCATTTATTCTACCTCTTCTTTCCCCACTTGCTGTTGCCATTCGCGTTGATCCCGTGTGTGAACACCCTCGTGCATGGGTTCCACGTGTCTATCGTCGTACTATATGTTCCTTCTTTCTGCCTCTGTGATATCGCTTCTGTCGTGGAAACGCAGACTCAAACTGCTGAATACAATAATAATATTCTGTAATTTTTTGAGTTATGTCGCTCAAAGATGGAGAGATTTACCAGCGGACTGATGGATCAATGCACAACTGCCCAATAACCAACTGTTTCAGCCAAATGTTTCAGTCAACTTGCCCAATAACCAACTGTTTCAGCCAAATGTTTCAGCTAAACTGCCCAATAACCGTTTCAGCTAAACTGCCCAATAACCGTTTCAGCTAAACTGCCCAATAACAGTTTCAGCTAAACTGCCCAATAACCGTTTCAGCTAATCTGCCCAATGACCGTTTCAGCTAAACTGCCCAATAACCGTTTCAGCTAAACTGCCCAATAACCGTTTCAGCCAAACTGCCCAATAACCGTTTCAGCCAAACTGCCCAATTAATAACCGTTTCAGCCAGACTGTCCAATAACCGTTTCAGCCAGACTGTCCAATAACCGTTTCAGCCAAACTGCCCAATAACCGTTTCAGTTAAACTGCCCAATAACCGTTTCAGTTAAACTGCCCAATAACCGTTTCAGCTAAACTGCCCAATAACCGTTTCAGCTAAACTGCCCAATAACCGTTTCACCTAAACTGCCGATAACCGTTTCAGCTAAACTGCCAATGACCGTTTAAGCCAAACTGCCCAATGACCGTTTCAGCTGTACTGCCCAATGACCGTTTCAGCTGCACTGCCCAATGACCGTTTCAGCTGTACTGCCCAATGACCGTTTCAGCTGCACTGCCCAATAACCGTTTCAGCTAAACTGCCCAATAACCGCTTCAGCTAAACTGCACAATAAACGTTTCAGCCAAACTGCCCAATGACCGTTTCAATTAAACTGCCCAATAACCGTTTCAGCCAAACTGCCCAATAACCGTTTCAGCTAAACTGCCCAATAACCGTTTCAGCTAAACTGCCCAATAACCGTTTCAGCCAAACTGCCCAATAACCGTTTCAGCCAAACTGCCCAATAACCGTTCAGCCAAACTGCCCAATAACCGTTTCAGCCAAACAGCCCAATAACCGTTTCAGCCAAACTGCCCAATAACC
>LQNS02276866.1:10698237-10713882 GCA_001587735.2 Parhyale hawaiensis
TTCCACCGATCTCAAGCATTTGCCACAATCCTCACTCTCCACAATCTACACTCCGATCTCTCAATCTCTACCTTTCTTAAACAACTACCACTAACTACCATCTCCACCATTCGCAAGCAATATCCAAACATCAGTCTCTTACATTCACCACAAATCTCGATTCCTAACATTCTCCAGCATCTTCCACGAACATCAAGCTCAATGGCACTCCTCCATCCATCGCAAACCTTGACCACTGCCGCTCTTTACATATCACTATCTCCCCCACACTAGTGAGAACACTCACAGCACCCGGCAATTAAGTCCAAAAATGCTCTACCAATAATCTCCACGTTCATTTATATCTCCCCCATACAAGCAAATATATACAGCAGATTATAGTATTTTGATTGCTTAGCGTCTCTGTACACATCCAAGTAATAGAAATAATTATTTAATACATTCGGTAAATATTTAAATAAAAAAGCCAGAGACTCCGACAGCCATATAAAGTCAGATGATTAGAGCAAAATTCAGTAATAGACTGACAGGCTTGCCTTATTTCTTAAAATTGTCATCGCAAAATTTCTTCAGTTTCTTCGAGCGGGTGCCCAACTCTTTCTGCGCACCATTCAAGCACGTACTTCTTTTAATTACCCATCGCGGGTAATTAATGACCACTTAAAACTCTTCTGCTACTTACGGCATTTCCAGTATTGATTTTTTATTCATAGAAACTTTCCTATTATCTTTACGCAACTGACGACAACTGTAACGTTAAATTTGAATTCGCAACACCAGAGTTCTGTCACTATCTACGAAAATATTCAATAATTCCTATAGCACCTTTATGAAAAAAATCCAATTTTTATTTACTTTTTGATTTAAACTACTCACGAGTTTTTAGTATAAAGTACTTTTAACGAAATATACCTATGAACATATAGAACTATATTCTTGTAAGATCAGCGTTACGGAGGAACATGATTCAGAGAAGCAGAAACAATTACATCTCTGAAGACGTCGCCATCAAGAATTATTCCTGATTTCCGCCATAACCAACACATGGCAGGTAGACCCAAGCAATTTTTTAAAAATTTCCCCACTAACAATGACGTTTCAGAAATATCTGTGAAACACAAGTTCAAAAACGGATGTGCTCCAGCAAAGTTAAGTGTAATCAATATGACTCGTTAAAAAATACAAATTTTCACTTGAAATCGCATCTATGTTTGCATGAAAATTTTCAACGTACCGTAATATCAAAATATAATGCTGATGGAAGGTAACCTATGAAATCAACTGATCGCAATAAAAACAGGGAATTCAAAAGCCACATCGATGCTTTTTTTCTGGGCCTAAATGCTGAAGTAATAATGCCGTCGTCTGAGAGAAAAAAGAACACTCAGCTCGCCCAAGTTTGTTCATCAGGTGCTTTTTGCCTCAGCCAGAACAGGAATTTTCCCCAAGTTAAATAAACACCGCGAAGGGATTTGACATCACAAGACGTTAAAAATATAAGTAAAGTACTTTGTACCTCGTCTAACTAACGAGATATAGCCAAATAGAGAAAAAGCGTTGCTCTTTAGACATCTTGACAGTCCTAGTACTAATACCATCGATAGTCCACTTTAGCCAATCACTTATTATGCTTATCGCTGCCTGACTGCACCTCACACCCTGCCTCTACACCTGTTCATAATACATCGCTCCAAATACGCAACATATGTAATTATATTCTATTCAAAACATCTATCGTGATTAATGAAGAAATTTTTTGAAAGTAGCGATAAATTTTTGATAAATAACCTAGAGAGTCGATAGTTACAATAAACTACTATGAACGCTCTCTACCGTTAGCTAGACGCCAACAATCATCTCTAGTAAGTTCGCTAAGTGTTGCTAATGTTAGAGCTACGAGACGGAGGTCCGACCTCAAACTGGTCGACACCTCCTTACATCTAAACGATCGCAAAGAAAACGACACTCACGATGCTATAACACCACGGATATATGTATTTATATATTTATATATTTTTTTAGTATTTAGGCTAGAAAACCGCTCGCCCAATAAGTACAGTCCAACGTACAATTCTGACATTGCCAACGCACGTATAAAGAAACCAACTCATCTTTCCATAGACCAGTAAACATGTCACACAATTTGTTTTTATCACAAATTTGAAGTCTGTTTTGAAATTTGTGGATTATCTTCTATTAGCGAAATAAAATCCAGCGTGATAAATCGAGCACAAAGAAAAAACAAAAAAGATACATCAGCGAAGTCACGCTACAATTAGGGTGTCAAGAAGTGTGCAGATCAGAATTTAATAACAATATCCAGAAATTGACAAAAAATTTCGAGCTCCTAGAGTAACCCCCTATTGTATCATTAGAAAGCTCAACCCGCCCTGGGAACTTGATGGGCTTGTAATTTATATTACAAGCCTCACCTCCCAAGGGCTAGAGCAAACGTTACTTGTTGCTTCATGGCCAATTTCCTTGAGAATTTGACCTGCAACGGTACCTAACTTGCTGCATTGNAGGTGGTAACGTGGACCTGGGCCTGCAGTATTTGTCTGCAGGATCAAACGCCATCACTAATTTCCTCCATGCGGTCAGAGAGGGTGGTGTTCAAACTCCACCCTCTTGGAGGCAACTCAACAACAACATTAGAAAGCTCAAACCCTAAAATTTACCTTGCTGTTGTTCAGGTGAAGAGGTCGGGCTCGTACCAAAAGAAGTATGGGTTATCAACATTAATGTCAGTATATGAAAGACTGAAATATATTTAAAAAGTTTACATCAATAAAATCCAAGGTATCCAATGTAAGTATGATATTTAGGGTATACGTAAGGTATCAAGATCAGGCACTGCCTACTTTGCCTAATCTGACGACACGTGCCGCAGCAAGCCGACGTGTTATCAAGAAAAGCTGATATTTCTGATGAGGTAAGAGGCACAGTATGCGACTAACCCATTATGTTCGTCGTGCAGCAATATTTTTTGCTCTTGTATCATCTCGGTAGTTAGAAACATATTTCCAATGCTTTCCACTCTGCAGGACTTAAATTTGAGTGTTCGGTTCGCCACGTTGGCTCGAGTTTCCACCAATAACTGCAGACCAGTTTTGCTTAGGATGAGCCAAAACTCAATCCTGCAGAGCAGCAGGGGAACTAGAATCACAATTTCAACATTCGTCGGGAATATTTGTGATTGTACAATAGATGGTTGCTGTAGACACTCAGTATAATATCTTCTTTAAAGGACTATAATTTTCTTAAACATTGGTAGACAACTGCAGTGTAAATTTCATATTTATTTACTTTATTTATTTAGAAGATGTACAGCAGTCATAGAGCAAAAATACCAAGATATCAATTCAATTTTGTAACTTGTAGCTAGAGTCAACATAGCTCATTTGAATTCCGAGAAATATTTGTCTTGATCAACTGGATGTTTACCGTGGGACGTGCCGGTTTGATTGTATTTTCTAACGTTTTACAGTAGAATATCAATATGATAAGTATCTCGCTTTACAACAAAATATATAATTAATACTTTCCACCAGTACGAACACATCCTACTATCATCTCGCCAGCTAGGCGTCATCAAACATCCTATGGAACATTAATTAACAGCAGGAGCGTAAGCTAAGTCGACACTTCTACAGCGCGACGTATGCTACAGATATTCGTACAATTGTCGCTGAGATCATTCAGAAGCTCTTTATTCGTTAGTACAAGAGCCCAAAACAAACCCTGACTGCTTCATTATAATTTCTTAAGCTTTGTTTCCCAAAAAAGCAGAAAATTTCAAAACCGAAACTTTTTCTACGATGAAGCAGCCAACATCCCCATGAGAGAAACTATGCCTTATGTCCTTTTTTAATGTTTCTATTTTTTCCTTTTTTGTTCTTCTAGAATACACGAAATCTGAAGAAACAAAACATTTCTCATAATGAGGTGATATCCTTATGAACTCGATATAAAGTTTTTCATTGTTTCAAAATATAAAATTTTTTGCATGAAGCACACATTAAAACAAATCCTTCCTAAAACGCAAACCTATCGCAAAACTAAAGTTGCATCTTTTATATATACCATTTTCATTCAGTTGGGAAATTTGTGTACCGCAAACCCTCTAAATCTAGCACAGTTCGTTACGAAAAATATGCGTAGGAAACCGTTTCTTCCAGTCTAATTTCATCCATACACTGGAAAAGCTGTTCCAATGATATGCGAAACCTATTTTTCAATAAAAATTTTGCTATCTTTTAGCAGGTCAAAGTTTCAATATTTCTTTTTAGTCAGAATAATTTCCCTATTACGGAGCAACGGAAGATGATGCAGCTTTTAAGGTATGATAAAAAATGTCAATTTCATCTAAAAATCATAAAGACCACTCAAGCACATTTCAAAGAATGCATTTTAATATAGTTGTACAATACAATCTTCACTTTCGCAACCCGTATTTAATGCATGTCTAGCTGCATGAAGCAAATGTTGCAGATCCACGACTCGGATGCGTATTTTATTATATGAACATCCCTCATATTAGTATCCCGTATATTTTCGGCTAGTTTCATCTCTGAACAAGTTCACCAATATCAGCATTATACATGATGGGTGGAATCCCTAAGTTTCACATCCATCTGCTTTCGGGGTGATAGTTGAAAATTTAAATATAGGATGAATCGACAAATTTGAAATTCGTGTTCATCAGATACAGACAAGCAATAACATAAATAAAGTAGAAGTTTATAAAAATTTCAGATCTCTACCATAATTCACAACCATATTTTTTGACCGAACCGGGAAGTTTAATTTTTCACAATAAGATAAATAAGTTTGACGAAGCGTGTGAAAACATGATAAAGAAGTAAAATACTCGAGCATTACAGAAGATGCATACATATTAATGATAAGTAATCGTTTGCGAGTAGCTAGCGCACCACAGAAGATTGTCTATATAGCAAACGAACAGCTTTCCTTAGAATTATGCTACAACATGAACGACTTTCTAACTTTAAACGAGAATTCTAACCGTATTAAACTCGGGAGAAAACGGGAAATATTCCTTTACAGTGTGAGTCTATAAACTATGAAAACTTCAAAACATCATGTCGCAGACTGAGATAAATCTCAAGTGGAGGAGGTTGAAACTTTTTCGAACCTCTAGATCACACAACTCGCATTTCTAGAAGTCTATACTCTAGCACCACAGGTAAATTGGAGATACACACGCACACATACGCACACTCACACACAGAACTAGTATCATTACTAAAATCGCCTTGATATCGTGCTAATACACAGTATTGCAGCAGTATAAGTGATCTTACGGACGCCATCTTGCGTTGTCATCTACCAAATAGTGCAACCAAGCCAGACCTGCGCGTGGTGCCAGTCATTGTAACCTGGTCAAAATTACAAGATTTATACAGCTGTTGCAACGTGGTCAAAGTTACGCGATCTATCCAAATCTTACATCTTCGTCAAAATTACGCAATCTACCCATATCTTGGAACCGGGCCAAAGTCACGCAATTAATTTATCTAAAGCAACTCGATCAACTTCCGTGATCTACACAGTTCCTGAAACCTGGTCGAAGTTCGTGGTTTATACTTCTTATGCAATTGTGTCACAAATGTATACTTTAAACCAAATATTTCAGTCAAGTCACTAATTCCAATTTAAGAATTAAATCTTGATGCAATCGTTGAACCAGTTTCGCAGAATATCAAATATTGCCTGCAAGTCGTGTCATCAAGTTTATATATTGCAAAATGGGCGTTTCAAATGGTGTAATCTAAGCCACAGCCTGCAAAACCGCTCTCCAAATTTAGTAATCAAGGCATGGATTGCAAAATTAGTTATTCCAATTGTGAACCAGAGCATATGATGCAAAATTTGCTCTCCAAATCGCGTAACACGGACCACAAATCATGCAACCCAGGTCCCAGGTTACAAAGTTGTCGGAGCAACTGATGCAACAACCAGGAAACAATAGGACCACAAGCGGACAGTCGAGGTCTAAACCCCCCAGGGGGCACAGGCTCTGACCTTATAGCGAATGAGACAAAAAAGCATCTCATGCAAAAAAAGTCATCATATAGAAATTGGACTGGGAGATCCAGCTATGTTTTTTGTAAATTCATCTGTACCATATCAACCATAGCTATCAAACATTGTGTTTCTTTTCTTCCTTGCTTCCTTTCTTTCATTGACTCCAATAGAAATATTGATCTGGCAACTAGCTATCAATGTTAAGCAATGCAACATTATATCAGAGAAAACGAATGCTTTCAAAAATGTAAATTATCTTATAATTTTGCCGGAAAGCTCAACGCCAAATAAGAAACGGGTCGAAAGAAAACTTTGAAAAGACTTCGCCACTTACCAACATCTGCGAGCAACTACAGAGTATAGCAGCCTGGTATAAAAACATCATCCGCTTACTCGTATTCCTATTACAAATTATTCAATGTTAGAGTCTGACTGTAGAATTGGCATAGTAATAGCTTCAGTTACGGGCCACATGTAAAAAAAAAGAATAGAATTCCCTTTAGTAGCTTTGCATTGCATATTCATTGTTATAACATAAGCCGTGTTGAAATACTGTTTAGCAATCACAAGGTTCCCTATATTGTGGCATCAGTATAATTATTATTTTTTTTACTGCTCCAACGAAAGAAGGCCCGCATTAATTCGATAATTTTGTCGGAAATGAGACTATAATTAAGTAGCTTATTGCTAAGGAAGCAAATGATGTCCGTAAGAGTGACGAGCGCGGTTGAGTGAAAAAGTTCGCTACGTCACATTGGCGAGACTAAATTCAACTAAGTTCATGGCTTATGAAATGAGTTTTTGGCTTAAAGTGCGATTGAAGTATTCTATCGGCAAACTAGAGAATTTCTCGAAACACGTATTGTTTCCAATCACAAGAAGATTGTAGAGTTATAATTTGATTAAGCAACATACAATAAAATATTTACAAAGCTATGAACCAGCTAAAGTAGAAATTTAAGATATAAGCGTTTTCAGCAAAGCCAATCAGCACTCTAAATTTAGGTCCTGCAGAGAGATGAAATTCTTATTTTTAATTATCAAACAAATCTTCTTTTATTCCTTATGCAGCTGGATATAAACGCATCATAAGACAAAATTTTAAACGGCAAATTTCGAGCTTCACAAGCTGTCGCGGCTCACCAGTCCCTACCAAACCGTCTCAACAGCAAATATTCCTTCCAAGCCACCACTTCTCAGCACCCATTCCTTATAGCAAACTATTGTCACAGTGTGGTGTACACGCGCACATTCCGTAGTTCCATTAAGCAAAATAGAGCAGTAAGTTTTTCAAAGCGGAATGCGAATGGAAAAACGAATCACTTCTGCAGTTCCGATCTGCAACCCAAAGTGCGAATATTATAGACAGTGCGCTTCGACATGGGCAAAGCAATGCCATGAATGACGTCACAGCCAATGAAAGGCGTCACCTTATGCGTAGTGAAGAACCTGGCGAGGCGCGATTGGTTAAAGATTGTGACGTCACTCGCAGCTTTGATTTGCTCGTGTGAGGTTCCATTGTCTACAATATTCACTTTGCTGCAACCACAGTGAGCGACAGCAAGCGAGCAAAGTTCCCTCGCATAAATGGGTAATAGCGACCCATTTAGGCAGAGTAGCAAGTTAAAATAGGTAGGTAGGAGTTCGAAAAATGTGAACCCAACGCACTTGTTGTCGACACCGCAAGCAAGTCGCGCTTGTTCTACGAATGACATACAAAACTACAGCGACTTAAGTACTTAGCCCCGCCACAGACATACGTAAAGCACTGGAACGAAAATGTTATTCTCGTTTTGTGAAGCAAGCGAAATCTCCCTAGAGCTTGTGCACAGATAATGGAGCTGTGCTTTTATTGTTATTGTAGCTCACTGAAGTTCATCGAAAGCGTAGCTGTATTTATAACAGCTTGTGTGTGTTTGTGTGTCCGCATCGGTCTGTCCAGGTTGATTAGTTAGCTAGTTGCGAGGGAGCAGCGACATGGGGAGGTTGTGTTTAACCTGGGTGATGGCGCATATCCCAGCGGGCTCCTCATGTCCGGACGGACTCGAGCTATACCCTAGTTTGAGCCTCACTACCCTAAGCGTTTACTGTGAAGAAAGGACATGCATTATGTCAATCAAAAAGTGCATCCCAGGATTGGGAAAACAAACCGTGGGAAAAGTGGAAGAATAGCAGAGAAAAATCAACAACACGAGTGCGAAAAAAGTGGTGGGAAAAATGACACTCGTATAAAGGCAGCTATAAATCAACATTAGAGCTCGTTGAATCTAATCATAGTTGACAATGTGCACAGTTAACTAAGCGGGTGATTATATATAGATCAAGAATTGAACACCAAAACGCTTTAACGCCAGTTTATATCAGCAAATCCAAATGTGTAGTTGCGGTTATGCTGACAAGATTTATTTATATATTTTAGTAATGGATGAGAGGGTTAAAGTAACTACCCGTAATAAAATTGCAAGATATTTGGCATTTCAGTCGTGAAAAGTAGGAATCTTGAGTAATTTTAAATATAGTATATGGAGGTACAGCTTTAGGTAGTTGACTGCAGCGTCAACTATTATGGCTAAGTATAAGTGCAGCATAAATTACAAAGGTTTATTGTCAGAGCAGCATTGCTTAGTTTACTTCAAGCGCAAAATCAATCATCAATGTTAACTTTGAGCACTGCAGTAATTATCATTCACTTTACGCGAAACATTAATTATCATTTATTTACTTTAAGCGCAGTAGCGATTATCTCTGTTTACTTGACGCAGTATCAAGTGCCATTGTATAGTTTAAGCGCAGCATCAGTTATCATTGTTTACTTTAAGGCTAAGCGTAGCATAAATTATCATCGTTTTTTAAATGCAGCATTACTTTCCATTGTTTACGCAGCATCAAGAGTTATGGCATGCTGTAAGAGCAGCATCAATTATCTCTTACTTTCAGTACATCATCCATTATTGTTTACTTTAAGCGCATTATCAAGTATCTTTATTTATTTTAAGCGCATTATCAAATATCTTTATTTATGTTAAGCGCAACATCAATTGATTTTTACATTAAGAACTACATCAATGACCAACGTTTACCGTAAAAATTTCAGCAATAATTGTTTACATTATGCGCAGAACCAATTAGCATATTGTTTACTTTAGGCGTCGTATCAATAACAATTGATTGAGCAATAGAATCAGCTACCGTGTGTGTAGATGCACTTATAATTGTTCAAAAAAGTGAAGTTTCTATTATCCAGTTTAATTTAGATATATTTTATTCAACTTTAAATATAAACACCCTTTTAATTTAAGAGTTTAGTGAGCTCTTAGTTGACTCCAAGGCTAATAAAGTTGAATGAAGCCTTCATTCAAGCCACGGAAAATCGGTTAAAATGGCTATAAGTATTGAAAAGTAGGTCAAGGGGGTAAAATAAATCCACAATTTATGCCAGAATATCTTCTGTTAGGGATAAGATAAGCCCTCGATCTGTCTTATATCAATGAGTTGATTCACCGATAAATCACTAACGCTATTTATAAGAGCGTGTAAAAATGGTAAAGTTATCAATTCTTCCTGTAGGTATTTCCAAATGTCAAGTATATGCGGTGTGGAAAAGTGCTGTTTCGTAGGACGAACCAAACAATTACTGGACTCTGTCGCATTGATGAGGAAATTGTAACATCCGTGCCTGGTATGACCGTGAAGGGGCTAAATATTTCCTATACTCTACGTAAAGTGACTCGGGATACCTCATAGGAATGCTACTGGAATGAAAGATAGGAGAACCATACAGCTCTTGCACTGCAGCTAACCCATTAGTGTCTACACTATATTTCCATTTTCTATAGGAGTAACTCTACTCAGAACGCGTATATACCACCGTCCCTAATTAATGGGTTGAGGTGCGATTCGCAGGCAGTTCAGTTTTTGATTTAGACCGTTACGGGCACTGCTGTGATGGCGACCAGACGCGTAATGGCAGCGGCCAGAAGCAGCGAACCCCACGGTGAGGACAGCGCCGAGGCCGCTCCCGTGAAGCCGTCCATGTTGTTGCCAGAGGAGCTGGGACACACCTCGGGTCCCTTCGAGGGCTTCGTCTCTGTGGAGACAGAATGAATAAGAGTTAGGGTGGCGTTCTTTATTATTGCAGTTCAATAATGATGAATAAGAATTCGCCTTGTAGTACTTATTCTAATATTAGACAAAGACTAATAATCGAAACTAAATCAAGGATCGACGAAATTTCCTAAAATTTTAACTTTTCAGCAACGTATTTTCCTTAGAATATTGAAAGGGAAGTCTAAAACAGAATAATTTTATTTCTGTAAAACAAGCAGGAGAAAACAAATGTAATCGATGGAGGTGTAAAATGCGAATGACCGGGGAAAGCTTGGAAGGTCCTAATGTCAATGCCTGTACAGTCGGACGATTTGGAAGCAGCAGTCGAGGTACAGTTATTGTGTGCGGGGAAGAGAGCTGGTATAGTCGAAACAAAGAAAATAAAATTCAGTTGTGGGCCGTAATGAGAGATACAGCTGTAGTCATTGTATAGAGTCTAGGTTTTGCTTAATGTAAAGAGATTCCAATGTTGTGAGTTCTATTGGGTTGGAAAAGTAGATGATGGAGAAGGCTTTCCTGGTAAAAAGGTGATAGTTTTCTTTTCCGTGAAAACGGGGAGCTGAATGGGTAGATTTTGTAAGTAGTAAGCCTATTCTACTGGATATAGCTAAATGTTGGTCAATGAGGGCTTTATAATGCTGTCCAGTGCTGCCCACATGCGAAGCGTGGCAGCTCCTGCATTGAAATTCATAGACAACACTGGACAGAAGAGGTGTGGGAAGTTTGTCTTTGAATTTAAAATAGGATCCTATGGTAAATGTGTTTCTGTAAACAGTGACTGAAGAAGCTAGTTACAAGGCCTGTAAATTTTGGCTTCTCGAGTGGCCAGTGTTGAGCCCTGATTTGAAACTAGGGTGTCTAAGCATGCTATTGAATCGTTTGATTGGTTCTCAGCAGTGAACTTTATGTTGGGATGCTTACTATTTAATTATTGTAGAAATAAGTCGGAATCAGTTGTGTCTTTGAAGATAAGGAAGGAGTCGTCTACATAACGTTGATAGTGGATGAGTCTAAAGCTAAGCGGGCAGTCGTTAAGCCGTATTGTTTCGTGATGGCTTAAAAAATATTGGCTAGAGTGGGATTGACCGGAGAGCCCATAGAAACTCCTTCGATTTGTTTGTATAACCTGTTATTGAAAATGAAAAATAAATCAGTGATGGTCAGATTGAGACAATTTTTAAAAGTGGGTTGGTCCATGTTGTGGAATGAGTCAGTGTTATCAAATATTTTGCTGCATATAATAGCTATCTGTTGTTTCGTCAACAGTTATATTGGTAAAAGGGAAGTGATGTCAACGCTAGATAAGCATATGTTGAGTGGCAGTTGAAGGTTTCTGATGTTGTCTTTCAATTCATAAGAGTTGCGTAATGTGGGCAGGTTGGTTGTTGAAACATCAATTATCCCGAAACGTTAAAGTTTTAGTAAATTTCGTCAACATTTTCGTTACCTATTCTAACTATTGCAATATTAAATATAGTTCTCTTAAAATTTTAAGCTCAATAATAAAGCAATCATTATTATTTGTAACATGATTATACTATTAGTAATGATGCCATTGCAATCAATACTTGCTAATTTTACCTCACAATACAATTATTCTGTACGTAATTGTATTAGTACTATTACTCGTAACTCTCTTAGATTGCGAACACACCAGTTATCAATACAATCATCGTAGCTTTCATTTCTACTGCAGTAATGAAATCACTGATCATTCGCAGCACCTAATCATCTCCAGGCTCATTTTCCATAATGTAAAATACATGCAACGATTCAAAATCAATATTTCGATATCCTAGCCGAAAAACAATAACAACAGCAGCAACAATAAACCAAGTTTGTATATGAATAAGGCCACAGTAAAACAAAAGTCCGATAGTTAACAAACAGAAAAAGGAGAGAATAAACAGAATATTTTTCATAAAATTTCATAGAAGTCTGCCCCGGAAATGGAGTTGTGCTTATTTGTGAAGAGAAATGAAATCAATCTGGTACAAATGCGTAAGACAAGAGATTCGAGCCGGGGTTCGTGTCATATCGCGCATAGAGTGAGTTGTGCTGTGAAGCCAGGTCGGTAGCACAGCATGAGAACACTGTAGCACCTGTAGCACAGCCAGCATCACAGGAGTACACTGCAGGCACATGTAACACAGCCAGCATCACAGGAGTACACCACAGAAACGTAAACTTTAATACCAAACGCAAGGGACCACCAGAAGTCGCCTCTGAGGCGCAGCGGAGAGGTCCTGAATTTTGATTAGATGCGGAATTAGGCCCAGCGGTGGAGCATCTGGCAGTCCCCCACTCCCAATGCAAGAGGGGGGTTCTGCCCCCCTCCTCTCCCCGGCCACAATACCGCATGTGTCCAGGCATATATGAATATGAAATGAGGGAGATCGCGTGTCCCAACACCGGAAGGACGCGTCATGCTGGCTTCGCGTAAAGAGATTCTTAAGCTTTTACGTTATTTAGGACCATTTGGTTGCGCTTCAATTAGTGAGTTTGCAGAGAAAATTTGGTTTTATTTCGGGTGTTTACGTGTCCCTATTTAGACCAAAGCTAAGTGTTGAATTAACTACACTTTCAGATATACACACACGCTTTAAATTTTTCGTACCCCTGTAGTGTTTTTAATATGAATTAGGCATTCAGTACGTGACTATTGCAGCAAATCTTGATTTAAAAGCTGGAAGGGTATTCCTGGGTGAAGCTCAATGATTGGGTTCCAAGTAGAGTTTTATCTTTACCAAATGAATAGCAAAAATAGGAAACTGGCTAAATTTAAATTTATTCATATCTATCTCAATAATTAATTTGAAAACCCCTTGCTGGTAGTCGCTCATTCAGACGTCTTTTCTACTTCACTACTAAGATCTTACAAACATTCGCAATTCTTCAAGATTAGTAGTTTCCCCAAGTTTACCACCGCCCCCAGGTATTTTTCAAAATTTCTGGATTTCACTGAAGCGATATTTTGCCTGAAAAGTTCACACAAATTTTCAATTGATCCAAATTCAGAGTTTTGTTTGGTTGCTGGCCATTTCTTGATAAATTTGACCGAACGCTTTGGATCATTGGTGAACTAGCAGATCCCATTGGATCCATGATCGAATGTTTCAGCAGACGGTTATCCATTTTCACTTAGAACTTCGATATTTTCGTGTATTGATCTTACTTCAAGACTCCATTAACCTTCACAAAGTTTCCGATGCCCTAATTGGCTACAATAAGCTTCCTCCACCATGACTCACCTTTGGAATTTTTTGTTTGAAAAATCAGTCTTTCTCTAATTAAAGAAAAGCAACATCCTTGTAACCAAAAACTCGCCAGTTCTGTCAGGTTTGACCAGAGTTTGACCAGAAGCTCGAATTTTTCTATTCTAGGGTGTTTTGGTAAAGGATAAACAAGGTTTAGCACCTGAAATAGTGAAATAGGCACCTGAAATAGTGAAATAGGCACCTGAAATAGTGAAATAGGCACCTGAAATAGTTAAATAGGCACCTGAAATAGTTAAATAGGCACCTGAAATAGTGAAATAGGCACCTGAAATAGTTAAATAGGCACCTGAAATAGTTAAATAGGCCCCTGAAATAGTGAAATAGGCACCTGAAATAGTGGTGCCTGCTGACTGAATAATGCACATACTGTAAAATGAACCAGAGACCAACTAACTTCGAGAATATCTTCGTTGATATTGCATTGTGCAGCATCTTTTAAAAAAAGAAAAATATTTTCGTTGCAGGCGTCACGTTGAGACGTGTAAATCAACTGAAGGGTTATATAAGCAGTTCCATTAATAAAATAAGTTATGTAGGTGTACTTAAAATCATCAATTTAATAGTTTTAACCCCATCCAGGCCTGTTGGATAACGAAGTCCACTTTAAATAGTGCTGAGACTATGAAACATTTTATATAGCTATTATTTAGACTTGAGAGAGCTGAAGCAAATATTGAAATTGAGTACATGACCTGTTAAAATAGCTTCAAAATTTTGGAATGAAAATATATTTTTAAAACACCTAACGTAAGCCCTAAGCTTCAAGTTTTCACTTTTATAGGGATAACATTGTATACACTACAGCAAAAGTATACAACTAAGATCACAGTATATATGTTAGGTATTAACAAGTATTTTTAAAGCTCCGGACACGTACGCATAATATGTAATGCAACACTACCTTGAAACAAAATGGAATCGTATCAGCGTACTTTACCTACCCAACCCTCCATTGCCGAGTGTCTACAATACGGGACGTTAAACAAAAGCTTGTTAATATTAATTTTTCTTTGTTAGTAGAGCGTTGCAAATTGATGATACCGAGATCGGTGTAATTCAATCTTTAATAACTAAGCTTAAAATTTTATAATTTAAGGGTTGAAGTGAAGCGTTGCCGCGTAACTAACTAGTCTTGCAATGAGGCTGAAAACTTGCACTGCAAAGTAGCTAGGACCCACTGGAGCGTTGCTGGGACTTGCTTTATACTAATTTCGCTAACTTGTAGTAACTCGCAGTGCCGCTTAAAAAACTGAATTTGACCTGAAGAGTGCAGGGATATTCCAAGAAAACAGGATATTCAATAAACTATTGTATTTATCTAGAGAAATTTGTTTGCGTCTCCATGACTAAAACGTTTACCTAATTTTGCTGCTCTGAACAAAATTTGACGTTTGTTTGAACTGAGGCGGCGGCTTCGGCTGTATATCGATCTGCTGGTTCATACAAAAAATAAAAAAAATCGATTTACAAGCATCAAGAATATCATAGTATTGCTGGTCTGTGGACGATAATTTAGAGGCTAGCCCAATTTTTGTGACGCGAACGATCATTGTTATTATTATTATTATTATTAGCGTTGTTGTTATTATTCACTGCACGCCTGGGCCTCTACGGACAAGTAATGTAACCCAAATAAAGCTTTATACAACACCCGGAAGCCTGGAATGATCCTACGAAAAGTCCATCGAAGAACCATTAACAGCTGACTTAAACACCTACTGATTCACTAACCGTTTCCTGCGTTTAACAACTCTGGAGTCAACGCAGCGTAAAGATATAGTCAAACTGACGGCACACCTCAACTGGAAAATCCGTATGCAGTGATTAGTGCTGCAGATATATGCCCACAAGCCCTAGAGGAGAGCCCGCGGCTGCAGCTGACCGCAGATTGTCAAAATTATGGCGTCAGAGACGGAAGGTTTATGAGGCACCTGCAATCCACTTAGGGTCAGTACCCCCCGCAACAGCACATGAATGCGAGGAATGCAGACTCTGTAAGACAGAAGCGCATGCAAGCATTGCAGCATGCTGCAGCTGTGTTGTCCACAGCACGAAAACTCCTCTACACGCACCAGGTCGCCGGCTATGGCAGCAACGTTAAAGCAGCGCTGACACGGCTAACTGGATCTGAATTATCTTGTTAGACTTCAGCAAAGGGGATTTGGAGCGGTGATGTGGGTGATGGTGTTACGGCAGAGACAGTGGTGGTATA
>LQNS02276866.1:10719824-10764742 GCA_001587735.2 Parhyale hawaiensis
GTCGTCTAGTATTATACTAAAACTCTGTGAACCTTGCTTGGGTATTTACTTGCTTACTTGTGTCTTTTAGACGGGAAGAAATTCGAGGTATTGGGAGCAGTCGCATTCTTTCCATGGATTAGCTCCTTAATTCGATTGTGTCTGTGATATGGAGGTTAAACTGAGCTCGGGCACGATAAATTCATCGGTGCCGTGGGAAATATAAACTGAAATACGTAACATATAAATTGACTTTACTTACAGCCTGGGTGTCGAATATTCGTTAGAGAAGCAAAGAATCTGTTAATAGTGAACCGTAGGAGCCCGCAACTGGACGGGCACGAGAGGACGGCCGAATAGTGGGTGGTCTATGCCCAGCTAAATAACGCCTGCTTTTTTTGCGAAAGCAAAGAGGACCGTGATGACGACCCAACAGGTCACGGACAGTCTAGTATTATATTAAAAGTCTGTGAACTTTGTTTACTTATGTGCTTGTTTATTTACTTGTGTCTTGCTTGACACAGCTTCTTCGCTTTTAGACGGGAAGAAATTCGAGGGATGAAGATTTAATTAGCTTAAATACCTAGGCGGCAGTAGACTGACTGTATCTGTGATACGGAATTTAAACCTGATCTCGCCTTCAAGAACGGGCACGCTGGAAATATAACTGAAATACGTAACATATAAATACACTTTGCTTACAGCCTGGGTGTTGAATATTCGTTAGAGAAGCAAAGAATCGGTTGACAGTCAGCCGTATGGGCAGCTCCTTGACGGGCATGAGAGGACGGCCGAATAGCGTGTGGTCTATGACCAGCTAAATAACACCAGCTTTAGTGTGGAAGCAAAGACGACCGTGATGACGACACAACGGGTCACGGGTCGTCTAGTGTACTTATAAAACTTTGATAAACGCGTTTGCTTGCTTAGTTGTTGCCGCGCACACAATCTTTACTAATATACGTATATATATATAGAATAAACTGAGAGAAGCTTGGGTATGTTTTACAATAGGATAGGATTTTAGTGACTCCAATGGGTCACGGGTAGTCTAGTTTATTATTATTACTTGTGGAAACCTGAGGAAATTCTACAGAACAATACCTTTATTGCCCAATGATATTTCAGACCGATATCATACATAGGAACTTTNTTACAATAGGACAGGATTTTAGTGACTCCAATGGGTCACGGGTAGTCTAGTTTATTATTATTACTTGTGGAAACCTGAGGAAATTCTACAGAACAATACCTTTATTGCCCAATGATATTTCAGACCGATATCATACATAGGAACTGTAAAAAATATGTTCCAAGTCGGACAGCAAATCTCCTACCTATGACCTGCAAGCAATAGTAGCTTAAATTCAAACTTGGCTCATGACGTTCCTTCCTAAGATCATATCAAGGATACCTTAATTTTGCAATATTTACCTCCGCCAAGGAGGTTATATTTTAGTCGAGTCTGTCTATTTGTCTGTTATCAGGATAACACGAAAAGTTATAGACAAATTTTTACGAAATTTAAGAAGATTGTTTAGGCGTGTTAAAAGTAACAGACAATTAATTTTTGGTGCAGATCCGTTCAACCGTTTGTTTGTCTGCCTATTTTTTCCGAGTGCCAGAACTCAAAAAGTTATGAACAGATTTTTATGAAATTTACAAGCGTTGTTGCATGTATCAAGAAGAGTAAATGAAATTTTTGTGATGATCAGTTCGTTTGCTTGTTTGCCTCTATGTTTGATTTTATTTTTGTTGACAAAAGAGCTCACAAAGTCATGAACGGGTTTTTATGAAATTTAGAGGAGTTTTCAGTATATAACTTGGAGTAAATGACCAAAATATGATGATGATCGACTGATCTGTTTGTGTGTTTGACTAATGTTTGCCAGCGACCTAACTCGTAAAAGGAAATTATAGTTTCAAAACCAATTTCAATTTTTCGTTACCGTTGCTTTGCTTGGCGGTGGTATGCACTTTCGGAGTGCTCTAGTTGCATTCTGCCATTTACCTCCACCAATTAGGTTGTGTTTTTAACGGAGCTTGACTGTTTGCCAAAATGTCTGTAATTAAGATAAATCAAAAAGTTATGGACGCATGTTTATGAAATTTACAGATATTGATAGATGTGTTAAGAGGAACAGATGATTAACTTTTGGTGAAAATCCGTTCAACCGTTTGTGTGTCTACTTTTTTCTTATTGGAAACATATTTCAACAGTTAAGAACGGATCATAATGAAATTTGCATGAATTGTTACGAATTTATTGTTACGAAGAGCAAAAGATCAAACATTTGTGATGATCTGTTAGTTATTTTCCATGTTTGTTTTTTCGTTTGTCAGTAACATAACCTAAAATAAAAAAGTTATGGATGATTTTTGTGAATTTGCAGAAATTGTTATAAATGTTAAGAAGCACAAATGGCCAACATCTGGCGATCATCTGCAAGTCCGCTTGCGAGTTTGACTATAAGTTTGCCACCCTGTACTTCAATTGCGTTACGAGTTGCCACAATACCGGTATTCTGTGGCACGAAAGCCTAGCCGCAAAATTATAATCGTGTCTTACTTTCTGTGTAATTTAGATTGGATAGGCGGCAATAGACGGCCAACAGGTCTATTCCCAGAGAGCCACGGGGACTTATGCCCCGGCCCTCTGTGAGCTATTGCCATTATGTCAGTACCATTCAGATACCTGTGGAAAAAAGATGAAAAGGGGAAAAAGACCTCAGCCAAAGAGACGATCATGCAAGTACGATTTATAGCAGATCTGTGGAGTATAGAGACGTCAAGTTAGTTGGGGCGGAAGAGAGATTGTGGATTAAAGTAGCCTCCTAAGCTTTGGCCGTTAAGAGTTCGTAACTCCTGGAGGAAGTGTTCTTAGCTGTGAAGGGTGTCTCTCCCAATGTTTGTCAAGACGATTTTTAAACGCGTTGACTGTCTCCGCACCGAGAACGTCAGAGTGGAGTCTATTAAAGATGTTCACTGTGAAATACGTGAAGAACTGCTGGCTTACGGTTGTTTTTCGAGCTTTTTATTTGAGTTTTTACCATTGTTTCGCAGGCAATCGATAACATCACTTTCAAAAAGTCCCGTTGTAGGTACGTCGTTGAAGCCATTCAAATACTTGAATATTTCTATTCGTTGCCTCCTGAGTCGTCTCTGCTCGACAGACATCTGGTTCACTTCTTGAAGGTGATTGTGATTGTTTCGCATGTGAGGTATTAACTTCGTTGTTCTACGTTGGATTCTTTTCATGTCATCGATATCGTGGCATAGATGTGGCGACCAGAATTGAACAGCAAGTTCTACAGTAATCTGCTTGCTATTTTCACTCTCCTGTCAATTTGCTGATTGTGTTGTAGTTTGTTTGTAACAGTTATTACCAAGTCACGTTGTTGGGTGACAGATGCCAATTCTGTCCCGTTCATTTTCAATTGGGTTGAGGGGTTCTCTGGCCCTACGTACATTACTAAACATTTGTCGACATTAAAACTCATCTGCCACGTTGTGCTCCATTCCGTGAGGTGGTCAAGGTCTTGTTGGAGCTCAGCTGTTTTCCTGGCAGGATGACATAGTTGATAAATTAAAAAATAGTTAATAAAAAATACTTTGTGAAATCGGAGAACTCATATTTTCTTTAGAGGGAAAATAAAAGTAAATATTTAGCTTAAAATTTCCACACGAGAATATAATGAGGGCGCAAAAGTCTACGGAGTCCATGCTGAGCATTTCATTACTACCCTTGTAATGAGCTTCACACAAGTCTACGGATCCCGTTAATAATATTTAATTTAGTCGAGACTAAAAGTCAGCTAAAACTTTACGGATCTTATACTGAATAATTTATTTAATGCCCTGGGACTGAACTTTACAAAATTCTGCTGCTCCAGTCTTTGTCAGTTCGCCTGCTACCTTGAAACTAAGCCTTCCACGATTCTACAGATCGTTTCCTTTATGTATCATAACTGCCCCGGGCAGCTTTCTACAAGTCTACCGATCCATTGTTTAATATTTCCTTTACAAACCAAGACTGAAGATTCCAAAACTAGCCGTATCTAATAATTTGAACTTTCTTTACCTGCTCGAGTCTGAACTTTTATTAATTACGGTTATTTGCTGCCTATCTTTCCAAGGTCATCTCTTGAGATAACTTCTACGCCAAGCAGGCGAGGCCGAAATCCGTCCGTCACAGCCTTCCTCTGCCGACATCTATCCACTCGAGTCAAACTTTACACAACACCCGCCAGTGTCACCAGCAGTGGCATCACCACCAAAACCGCCGGCACCATCACCACTACGGCAGGTTTACTCTCCGTCTACAACCACGGCACTTCCTGCTTCTTAGGCGCTATCTCCTTTACACCCTACTGCTGCCGTGTGTCCAACCTGCCCCACGCTCCTCCTCCTCCGCTTCCACCCCGTCTTCCTCCACCTTTACCTTCTGCATCTTTCCGGCTCAGTCTTCTTACCCACCGGTACCTATTCCAACCTTCCGCCTCAGTCTTCACTGTCTTCTGCACCACCTATACCTATTGAATCTTTCAGCCTTGTGCTAAAGCTCTACCTATCCCTCTTCCATCCTTACTGCTCATTCTAATCTCGTGCCTATCCCTTCTACAACCTTCCACCGTAATCTTCTTCACCACCTATTCATCCTACGACCTTCCGCCTCGGTCTCTCAACCACCTATACCTTCTGAATCCTTCAGCCTCAGTCTTTACCACCTATACCTTCTGAATCCTTCAGCCTCAGTCTTTGCCACCTATACATCCTCCATCTGTCCTTTTACTGAATTACCTCATCCATTTCTTGCCGTCAACCCACCTCTCTCTGTCTTTCAGCAATCCAAGTAAATCTCGTGCACGATTAATTCATTTGTCAAGGTCCAACTGCTCACTGTATTCTACGTAAATATAGCAGCATCCGTGGCAGCAATGAAACTACATAGTACCCCTTAGTTGTTCACTGTCGTGGTTGTGATGTTGGATGTTGGTGTAACCCCCCCCCCCCCCCCACCAGAAAACTATTAATCGATTTGGAAGGATAATTTCGTGAACACAAACTCCCCCGAACTTCAGATATACTAATGATGCAAATAGATTGGCAATATATATATATATATATATATATATATATATATATATATTTTTCATGGTTTAACTGTTACAGAAGTAGACAGCTGAACAAATACACACTCATCCCGTGTATATATTGGTAAAATTCGTGGTTTATGCGTGCGCAAACTGCACACGATTTATATGTGACCAATATGGATTAATAAGCAGATACATATGCAATGTCCATTAACATAGCTTTTGATTTGACAGGTACGCCAGACCTTAGCCCATAGTAAAGGAGCTCAGCACCTGCTACACAAGACCATGCAGGCCTCAGCTGAAACCAACTAGACGTGCAGATGACAGCTACGGTGGGGGTGCAGCGCCACGGTTCCTTTACCAATAAAGCAAGCTAATGCTTCCGTAGTCCAGTGCAGATCATTCACTGTTGCGTGATTGAGGAACGTCTACAACTATACCACTATTTCCAACTTTTATTTTACGCCTAGCACATCTAGAAAACTCTGAATGTATTCTCGCTCTCCATACAAAATTAAGGACACATACGATCGTAAGGAATCAAATTTCATACTAAATTTGTGTAACCAATTTATGTCAATTACCACCGCCAAGGAGGTTATATTTTTGACGAGTTTGTCTATCCATAGGTCTGTCACCAAGGTAACTCCAAAAGTTATGGACGGATCTTTACAAAATTCCCTGGGAATGGATTGTGAAGCATGCTAGGAGGAACAAATGAGCAACATTTGGTGAAGATCCGCTTAAACCGTTTCTCGGATTGTCTGCCTCCTTTTTTTTTTTGGGGCCATAACTAAAAAAAAGTCATGGACAGATTTTTATTAAATTGATACGAATTGTTGGGTATACCGTATACATATTACGAAGAGTAAATGGCCAAATTTTTGTGATGACCTGTTTGACCGTTTGTTTGGTCTATGTCTGATTTTATGTTTCTTGGCAAGATAACTCAAAAAGGTATGAACGGATCTTTACGATATTTATAGAAACTGTTAGGAATAGTAAAAACCATAAATAATTAAATTTTGGTGATGATCGGTTTATATACGTGTTTAACTAATGTTTGTCATGTTTATCAGCAACATAGCTCAAAAAGTGGTGAACGGATCGCTCAGGTTTCTGCTCTGCCCTGATGTCATACCGCCATAGGATCGGACTGGCGGATTCCGACACCTGCCCCGAGTGCCACCGCGCCCCCCATACCGTAAAGGTGGACAAACTCACAGCCGCCCACCCTACAGCCCTCCTTCCTACCTCTCTATGGGACAGCCCTCTATCTGTGACTGACTTCTTGTGTTCCCTGCCTTCCTTCTCATACCTTCCGCCACACGCCCGACCCCCTCCGGAGCCGCCCCCTCCGTAACAACAACAACAACAACGGATCTTCATGAAATTTGTAGAAATTGTTAAAAATTTTAAAAGACACAAATTAACAAATTTTGGTGATCGGTTCGTTTGTTTGTGTGTTTAACCAATGTTTGTCGAAATATTTGTCAGAACATAACTCAAAAGTTATGGGCGGATCTTCAAGAAATTACCAGAAGCTGTTATTACTGTCAATAGGCACAAATGACCGGATTTTGGTGCTGATCAATATAAAATCGCCGTTTCGGAACAAATAAGAATTTTCTTCAACGTTGTGTTGGTTGGCGGAAACAATCCAAGATCTCGCACTTCCTGTATGCAGGTCATCTCGCACTCCAGTCTAGACGATCTCAAAAATAGTGTGACAATATTTAGGAAAATAACGTTGAATAAAACGTAGGTTTTTTTTAGGAGGAATTGCATGGTTCGATGCGTCATTGGGCTGCCACATTTCAGTTAGATTCAAAGAAGTGCTGTGAATTGCTCGAATGATGCAAGTCAGAAAAAACTGAAAATGCGCCCATTAAACCTCACACTGATGTGTAAATTGAAATAATTAATGTATCTTGCTGCAGTTTGTGCTGAATACACAATGATATTATCTTCCCAAAGTAGGAACGTTGGACAGTAAAAAGTTAAGCCGGGTTCACACATGTGCCTTTTTCTACCAGTAGCATGAAGACATTCCCACGTAACGGAAACGTTACGAAGCTTTGGCGTTCGCCCTTGCACCGCGTGTGAATGCTCCGGCCTTTCTTTCAAGTAAATTTTTTAATGTCTTAAAGATTGATGTATATAATTTTGTATCCTAAATCAGTAACATACCAGTAGATGAGAGACAAATGTACAAACTCGCTCAAGCAAAAATCAAGGTCAGTTGTGCCAATATGAAACAGAGTGGCGAAAATCAGGGCTTTAGGCTTCTATTTACACGATTTAGATCTGACCTTCTAGATGTAAAAAAAAATTTCCAGAGCTCAAGCTAAAATCTATACTGCATCCGTGAGCGTGAGAACAATTTTCACATAATACAAGACTTTAATCGGACGCTAGCGTGAAAAGTTCCGATTATCGTAAGAAGACTCACGTGTGAACCTAGTTTATATTCCGGGGGGACTAAACTGCACCAACGTCTACAAATCAAAACGTTTAATTTCATTCACCGAAGTTCAGGGCGTAAACAATCTGCGGATAAAAGAACTGAGGTTTCACTTACTACCCACAAGTCAAGCTGTACAAAAAGCATTTGAATTTTCAATTGCTTTTCTTACCTAATCCCTTGGTTTCGATAAGCATGAAACTCTCTCCACTGCCCTTGTATCTACCAAAATGAATCTTTGGCCAGAATTTAAAAAGTATCTGATAAATGTCCTAGCAGAGTACTTATAACAATAGTGACCTGGAATGACAAATACACCAAGAAATCGTGGTTCGAATAAACCAGCACAGGGGCACAAAATTTTACGTGACACAAACGCGACGGCAATCTATCTGAGAATCGGGCGCAAGGCAGCGAAGTTCTCCAAAAATTGCTACAAATACGGTAATAGTTTTTAGGTGGTGTCCTAGTATACAATTGTTGCGGCAGTAGATACTGCCCAGCGTTTCATTATTGGATTCAGTGTTTTACCACTCTAGACGCAGCTAGGCGTTTAAAAGTGAAGCTCAACAGTAAAGTATCAACGCTTTCCATTTGTAGAAATATTATATCCTGGTATTCTTGCCGGAAAGCCTCAATTGGCTCAGTGCGCTACTACTGGCGGAGATATCAGGCGCCAGGCATCTCCAAGAGACAAAAAAAGAAAAGAGAAGGAGACTGAAGAAATAAAACCCCCGTGCGGAGAGTCCCTTCCGTGGCCCGTACGTACACGATAGTAGATAGGAGTCCCATGGGATGAGTCGCTTAGCACCATTCGGCGGCCCACCCCACGTAACAGGTGAAGTACAGAAAATCTATCTAACGCAACAAGCTAAACTTTTCAGCAGAAACTGCTGCCAGCTGCAACACTCCCTGCGGGGAAGACACTCGGGACAGCCCATGGGTTCGTGAGGCCCATAATTATATATTCTGACAGGGATTTTTTGGGCTCGCCAGAAAAATACGACAGTCAGTTCAAGAATCAAAATTTCTAATCAGATATTCTTAGTAAATTATACTTACGTCAATAATAATCTTCGCCATGATTGCATATTGACATGCACAAATCAGACAAGACAAGGAGACACGTTAGGAGAAAATTCAAGCCAAGAAGTACCAGCCAGCATATTTTCAACTTTGCCAGGTTTGAAGTCCAAGTATTGAAGATTTCTGACGTACCTCGAAGCGATCGTACGGATATGAGAATAAGCTTTCCTCCAAAGTCAAAACTTCATTGGTTGTCAACTCACTATGCGCGACTTGAGTATAAGGTCAAGGAATAAAAAAGGTAGGATATTTTTCAGAACCAGATAAAGAAAAGGAGCGAAGAAAGGAGGATCCAGTTGAAGTAAACATCTTGCGTAACAACGGCCAACGCCACTAGTACTTGATGACGGAAATATTGATTTGCAAATGTTCCAAGAAACATCTGAATCCATTTGTATAACATCGTAATAATCTCACGGGCCTAGAAGGTTTTTTTCACATTATGAACTTAACGGCAATAGCTCATAGAGGGCCGGGGAGTGAGTCCCGGCCACTGTTGGTCCGTCTACTGCCAGCTATCTATTCTAATCTAAAAAAAATAGATAGGACGGTAATGAGTCTCAGCCACGAATGCAACTTCTTGCACTTCCGCATTGTCAGCACTACGCACGTCGCCATCTAGCGAGGAAATGCAGCACTGCAAGTGACAGCAATGGCACCTCAGGGGTTCGTCTCATCAACGAATGGCACTTAAATGTGGGAAACACAATGCCAGCAAATGGGGTAATGCGGGCGTTAGCTGACGCAGAAAATGAGTTTACTTGCATCATCGCGGCAATGGGTATCGAGGGACTCATTTGGAATTGATTATTGCTGCGGAGATGCGGGCAAACAACGGGCCTAATACCTAGAAAACGAGGTCGCTTTGCTGAAGAAAACGGAAATGCGAGCAAAATAGCCTACCAAATGCATGAAAAAATGCGTGTTTCTGCCACAAAAAAGTGGCAAGTTGCAAAAAATGAAGCCGGACAAAGTCCGTTAGCATAGAATGCCAAGGAAGATGAAAAATACTTACCGGAAAATGGTAAAAATTCGAGCAATATGCGCGGTAATCGTCTCTTTTAAGCATCGGCCTGTCTGGGGAAACTGAAGGAAAATCGTCACAGAAAAGAGACAACAAGCATACAGAAATCTGAATCTTTAAAGGGAAGCCTGGAGGCAACGTACGGGAGTAAACCGCCACAGAAATCTGAAGCCTGATACCTAAATCAATGCATCAGTAATAAATGCATTAGTCAACTAGAACGCCTCGTGGCGTAAGACCATCACCCGCGGTAGGGGCAAATTCAACACCGTAATTTTTTATGGCCAGCTTAATCTAGAGTTTTGGCATTTTCACATCTCAGTCAACACTTTGGCTGCCGGACAAAAAATTATAATTATTATTATTGTATTCCCAGTTTAAGCCTCCCTACCCACAGAGTACACCGTCATCCAAAGAGAGGAAGAAAGAAGGGACAAGGAATGTCAAGAGAAACGTGGAACACATGCACGAGTCAACGCGCATGGGAACAGCAAGTCGGGAAGGAAGAGGAAGAACTGAATACAGCATCAGCAAGTAAGAGTATGAAATCGGGAAGGAAGCACGAAAGACAGACGTCCAGAAGGCTTAGCTAATGCCTAAGGTAACCTACATGAGCCCCCTTGGGTCGCGGGGCCCCATAACACAGGATGGGCGATCATAATACGAATTCCATCCACACACACACCTGCTTAGGCGCAAAAAACTTAGTCAAACTACGTCAAAAGCTCACATAATAGAAATATACATCTGTTAACGCCGGTGTAAACGGATAAAACTTGACAAACTGGAAACAAGAAGGGAGAAATGAACATAATAGAAATTTTCATTGGTAAATACCAGCCCGGACACAGAAAAGCAAGCTAAACTACCCCAGAAAACGGGTAATTAAATTTCTAAATATCTGAACGCACAGAATTTTGTAACTTGTCGCAAAAAAAAGCTCAAGTAATACTTGATACTTGAATTTATAAACACCAGCCTGGATACTGAAAACTCAGTCAAACTGTCACAGACAACAGGTGTATCAGAAATTTGAATCCATAAACATCAGCCTGGACACCGAAACTTCAGTAAGACTGTCCCAGACAACAGGTGTATCAGAAATTTGAATCCATAAACATCAGCCTGGACACCGAAACTTCAGTAAGACTGTCCCAGACAACAGGCAGATCAGAAATTTGAATCCATAAACATCGGCCTGGACACCAAAACTTCAGTAAGACTGTCCCAGACAACAGGTGTATCAGAAATTTGAATCCATAAACATCAGCCTGGACACCGAAACTTCAGTAAGACTGTCCCAGACAACAGGTGTATCAGAAATTTGAATCCATAAACATCGGCCTGGACACCGAAACTTCAGTAAGACTGTCCCAGACAACAGGCAGATCAGAAATTTGAATCCATAAACATCAGCCTGGACACCAAAACTTCAGTAAGACTGTCCCAGACAACAGGCAGATCAGAAATTTGAATCCATAAACATCGGCCTGGACACCAAAACTTCAGTAAGACTGTCCCAGACAACAGGTGTATCAGAAATTTGAATCTGCACCCACCAGCTGGAAGACAGAAAACGGGCCGTACTGTCCCAGAAAAGAGAGGAGGCTCGAGCAGCAATGGTGCGCAGCCCAAGCGCGAGTTACGGCGCATGATTACGGACATTGGGGAAGCAATGCACGGCGAGGCCCTGCAGAGACCATAAAGAGCGTTGCAAACGGCAATGCAGTGCCACAAAGGCTGCAATTTGCCATCGGGACCGGCGCTTTATTGCGGCAGCTACCGAGCTAGGGGGGGGGGGCGGCGCAGCAACTTCATACATAGATGATGTTAAAGAGACCGCAACTTCTATCGATACTAAGGTCAACAGCGGCAAGTTTTTATGACCATCTATCACTCCATAAAGTTTGATGATCAGAACTAAGTCTGGAATTAAGGGAAGGTCGTGCCAGGAAGATGAAAGACTGCCGACTCACCAGTAGGGAGGGTATCAGCGTTCAAAGGTGTGTTGAGTACCGAAGTTTTGTGCCAAAAATGGCACACCCGGTCGGTCGATAAAGGGCTAATTCCGTTCTCTCAAGGCCGGTTAACGACATGCACCTTGTTACTTTGCTACGCCGCGTAAATCAGAGAGTAATCATCTATCATGTGAATACGATTCTACCAGTAATAAAGGGTGATCCAAAAAGTTTAGGATGATACCTGTAGTTTTCGTAGTACAGTGCAACTCTTCAAATTGAGAATCCCGAAACGTGGAAAGTTCCTGAAACAAAGAAATACCGAACAAAGAAACTCCTGAACGGAGAAATCATGCAGCGCCATTTGTAGAACTTGGGGTAATTCCCGGCACCATAATTAGTGATAAGCAGAATAACATCGCCAACATTAATTGATAGCAGCAATTTATTAGAAATGATGGCTGTTTTATTACTCTAGACCATTCCCTTCCCTTGATGATATGATATACATGACATTAGAACTAAGTTATGTAATATCTTTAACTAAGAGACGAAATAATTTCCACCCTCTGTCCGGCATTTTCGATTGCTACAGCAATCACAGAACACGTTCCTTCTTTTGCAACCACTTTGATGCGTAATAATTGACTTTTTACCGCAACTCTGAACAATTCTATGACTTGTGCTTCAAAACATTCTTTCGTACGAGGCGTTTTCGGCAGCCTGATTTGCAGTTAGGGAAAACCCACATCATGGGCATTATATTTTAGAGGTTCCACTGTACAGATCTATCAGTCATGGGGTAGATACATGCTCATCATGCCATCCAGCATGATGCCCCTGTCGCGTACGACAGTATAATTAATGGGTGATCAACGGATCATCTGAGCATACAGCTAACGAGTGACTAAGAAGTATAGAGAAGTACTATACAAACTCCTATCTTGAATTTTGCGGGGCGGCCTGCCATGTTTTGCACGCTGAAAAGAAGAAATGTAAAACAATTATTATACCTTGGGTTCGAATAAAACAGAAGGTGCTAATTACTCAGGGAAAATACGACACTGAACTCCAAACAGTTTCGTTTTTACACCCAATATTTAGGTCTGGGGTTTTTCACCTATTGATGAATCCAGGCCTCAAGTGTTGAATAATCCAGTACCGTGCCATATCCACTTCATATGACAGTGCATAGATCGAAACAATCATCACCATTCCCTCTAAAGGTTAAGTTACCCGTCTAACTTTTACCACGTCCCGAGGGTTATGTATACTACCTTTTTGAAATCTGTAGGTGATAAGTGTACCTGGCTTTGCCCCATCACTACCGTAACATTAACGTGAAGGTAATATAAATCTGGCTCCACGAAAATTTTTTTCTATAAGTAAGACAGCTCGCGGTCAGAGAATTTAACTCTACGAAGAGGAGTTTTCTACATGCAAGACAGCTCCTTGTCAGACAGAGTCTGTCTCCACAACATGTTTTTCTCTTTCTGTACACAGCAGCTCCTTGTCAGGCTCTAGCACCATTTATTACCGTATTTGCATGACCACGACAACCACCCTGGCTTGTGCGACCATAAACGCTCAGGTAGCCCGCTGGCCGCTGCATCAGTTTACCATATCGATGCTCAGCAAATCCCTGCGCCGTATTTTGTGAAGGAAGAATAAATTTATTGCACGCTGCAGCGCCGTAATATCACGCCGATACATTCTGGAAATTTCGAAGTCCGCTATTACATACAAGGAAGAGAAATGATGTTAATGCTCGAATAATCGCTAGGGAATGAGTTCAAGACTGCACTTACAGTACAGTGCCGAAACATACCAAAAGCAGTTCAGCTAGAAGCTGCCAGCTTGCCTGCCTGCCTGCCTGCCAGCTTCTCGCTGAACTGCTTTTGGTGTGCTTCGGCCCTAACTTGGCAATATTGTATGTTTAACAACATGGTAAGTTGATAACTCCCTAGCCTAGAACACAAAAGCTAGGGATACCAATACGTTAAAAAATCAACTCCACAGGTTATGAAAACAGCAGCCTCCGCAGGTCTTAACCTCTCTTCAGATACTACAAATCAACTTCGAAGCAGCTTCATCCTTCCGGAAGCGACTGTATTCCATTATCTTCCTCACCAATTCCACGGCCAGATTCGAACTGTTGCCTATTGTTCTCGCATTACAATGCGTCCGAATACTTTGTTGTTTTCTTGTAAACAGCGGAGCCGTGCACACCCTACTGAATGCTAATTCAGGTCAAATTTAAACAGATATCCAAAGCTTTACTAGTGATACTTACACTGGCAAGACAGCTAACATCTTAGCAAACAGTTTGGTAGGCGCGTAGTTGGAAAGACGTGACAAAATGTTCGCTCACCTTGTATTGCAAATGGGGAACGAAAGACTATAGTGTGCACCCGGCTTAACGTGTCAGCGTGACGACCAATCTATTGCGGCGGAATATTTTACGCACTCTTTTTTTCAGCTACACTTCTTCCAAATTTCTTGCATGTGTGAATGTAAAGTTAAAAACTAAAAGAGGGCCGATACTAAGGCTTTAGTTCCGCTATGCGAATGGGCCTTTCAGTCCACCCTTTTCCACTATTTAATGTGATTAGCCTTAATCCGTTGACGATTGAACCCAAGTACATCCATCCAGCAGTAAGCTAGTGTTTGCAGGTTACTCATACCCCAAACTGAACCAATTTTGCAAAAAAAAATATATATATATTTCGCTAACGTGTTAACCAATCAGGAAATTGCGTTCTTCAGCGCTGAAATCGGCACTTCTGATAGAATTTCAGGTGTTAATTGCAACGCGATTAGGCTTGAGGCAGGAAACACGTCTTTATAGACAGGGCAGTAGCACATAAGCAGCATGTAAGTAGACCACGCAAAATTCGCGCTTTACCAATCTCAGACCGAATTGAGAATATTAGTAAAATACAAGGCACAAAATACTCATCCAGTTCAGATTTCCTGGTCGTTTAGGCAAAATTCATGCATGAAAATAAAACCGGTTCCGAAAAAGTTTATCTTATCAAAACATTAGGAGAAATATTTTAAAATTTATTTTGCTAGTAAAATACATATCATCTTCAGATCATTCACGCCAGTATCACTGCCGAAAATTTCGGAACCTTCAGCAACAAAAACTGTTATCGCGGGAATCCCACTTCGAAAAACAGGACGATAGGGTTGTTTGCTCAAGCGAAAGAAAAAGAAAGGGAGAGAAAGAACGGTGCCTCCAGGCGTCCTGTTTGCCCATCGCGGCAATATTGTTGGACTGGGCTGGACTGGTGTTTTGGACGAGGTGGTTCTCGACAACAGCTATGCTGAGGTTACGGCAAATAAACGAGTACTTTGTGTGACTAAAAAATATGCAAAAAAATAAAAAAAAAAATGCATAAGTTATCACCGATTTATGTAAGCGTTTGAAAGTACAGCATACATGTAAAACATTAAATTCGAGGGAAAAATATAGCTGTAGGTCAAAAATTGATAAGCTGAAGCATTTGGAAAAGTACTAGTAACGTGCATGTAAAATTGAAATTCATTAAAATATGTTGGTACAGACAACGGAAGATTTTGAAAAGAAACTAATGACGTGGAAAAATTCAAAAATGACTAAAAAGTAAATGTTTTTACCAAGGAGAGTTAGAAAATATACTTATAACGTGAAACATTATGACCCAATAAATAACGTCAACATTGGCATAGTTAAACGAATTTTGGGAAGACATGCCAGCAATGTATAAAATTTAAATTCGAGAAAGAATGTGAAAATATTGCACACATGAAAAGAAAACTCTGGAAACTCAACTATTGATGTAAAAATTCAAATTAGATACAAAAGAGCAGTGACACCAATACGTGGAAACTTGGTAACGTAATAAATATGAAAAAAATGTTCAAATTCGATAGAAAAAACTGTATATGCTGCATGAATAAATGAAAGGGAATTTTTGCAACTACAAGGAAACAAAACATAGAAATTCATAAAAACATATAAGCTGGCATTCAAACAGGTTAAAAATCACTTCACTGACGGTGGATCTCCCACGTACCTTTGTTTTCTAGACACTAAAGCTCCGTTTAACCGTGTTCAACACTACTCGCTGTACAAGTGTATGATCGAGAGACAAATAACCCATTACACGATCGTCTTTGCTTTCGCAATAAAGGAGGCGTTATTTAGCTGGTCATTGACCACATGCTTTTCGGCCGTCCTTTTCTGCCCGTCAAGGAGCTGCCCATACGGCTCACTGTCAACAGATTCTATGCTTGTCTAACGAATATTCAACACGCAGTCTGAAAGCAAATTCGATTTATATGTTACNATACGGCTCACTGTCAACAGATTCTATGCTTGTCTAACGAATATTCAACACGCAGTCTGAAAGCAAATTCGATTTATATTGTTACGTATTCCAGTCGTATTTTCCAGAGCAACTTTTAAATTATCGTGCCCGTTCTTGCAACCAAGGGGCAGGTTCCACGTGCGTGTCACAGATACAATCAAATTAAAGAGCTAATCCATGACAGATAGGACAGGCCATAGGCCATACTCCCCCCCCCCCCATAGATCCATCGAATTTATTCCCTATCTAAAAGTAAAGAAACTGTGTCAAACAAGACACAATTAAATAAACAAGACACAAGTAAATAAACAAGACACAAACAAGACCGGTTCACAGACTTTTAGTATAATGTAGATAGATAGATACAAGGGTGTTTCTTCTTTTGCAAATTAATAGAACAATATCTACAAGGTTTTGGCTTCCAAAATCCCCAACGGTACAATTGAGCAGAGCATCTGTAAAGATTTCCGCTTTTATACGCTCGCTACACAGGAGTGTACAGTAGGAGAAAACGTTTCCCACAACGTTTTCTTTTTATTTAAAAAAATGTTGAGTCGTTCTGGAGAAAAAAGGTACCAGATATTTATTGCGGAAAACTTGGTATTACGATTTGTAAAACACGAAGTTCACGGATAATTCTCTACTGCTACATATGTAAAGGTGCCTCAGTGGCAAGCGGTTACGCGCACTGTGGAGATAACTCGTCGTTGGCACTCTCGTCGATCCGAAAGCGCAGTAGAGGCATTTCATCACGTCGAGTAGCGTGCTGCTGGATCTCGATCGCAGATCATCAGAGGCGGAATAAACCGTTCGATCGATGAGTGAATGACAAGGCTTCCAACACCGGATTTCTCTCGAAAGAAAGTGTTTTCGGTCTTTAGCGTCTCCCAACAAAGCTACGACTTGTTCCTTTCTTCAGCTCGCACGGCAAGGAAGGCAGGAAGGAAGGGAGGCATCAGCGAGCTGTTGCCTCGCACTATCGGAAAACTCGTCCCCGATGGCAACACTCGACGATGGCAACACTCTGACAGTATAATTGCGGTGCCTCTTTTACATTCAGAGAAACTGGGGAGCAGAAACGCTTCCTGAGACCTGCAAATGGTTTTGACGGCTGAGTTAAACTTTCCATAGCAAACTTTTGGGTGAGGTTGGTTGGAAAAATACGTGAATCTCCCTGAGCAACAGTTGTGGCGCTTCTATAGCTGGTGAGAGAGTCAATGCGCACATGCTATCCACTGGTTATTTTAACCGTTTTGAGTCCATACACCTTGTGCACTAGTTGTAAACAAGTGTTCAGCCAGGTCACGATTCATTTCTATGTGTTATTCATAAACGTACAGTCACTGTGATTTTTTAAAAAGTAGATTTATAACGGTAGTGTATCTGTGAGTTTTGTATTGGATTTATACAAGTACTATGGCTGTGATTTTTATACAAGCTATATGGAACTTGTGTAACTGTGATGTTAATATTGGATTTACGACGGAACTGTAACTCCAATTGTTTATCCTGGTAGTGCATTAAGAGGGGTACTGCAACTACATATGAATTTATGTTGGATTTAAAAACGTACAATCACTGTGATTTAAAAAAGTGTGAACACTAAAGGGATAAAGGTATATCAGCATATGAATAGCACATTACAAAATTGGTCTGCCGGAAAACGTGATACATAAATATTGCGTATAGATAGATGTGTGCATTATTGAAGTTTTTCTGAGGTATCTGTTGCCTACCTATCTCAAATCCTGAAGTCCCACATAGGGAATTCCTCTTGTTCATCGCTATGGTTACAGATCACACAGTCCTGCCCCCATTAAAGAACAACTTGCATTATCAATGAGCCTAAGTTGTATGAAACGTGCCTGGCTTTGCGAACATATATTATTATGCTACTCATTTAGTCAACAAGAAAAAAAAACTTTGAGTAATTCTACTTGTTCTTTTTATACGAGCTTCTATGCCTTCTATCGCTTCTATGTCTTCTATGCCTTCTATACCTTCTAAGCCTCCTATACCTTCTAAGCCTCCTATAACTTCTATACCTTCTATGCCTTCTATACCTTCTCCATGTACCCTTAGAACGGTTTGTGCATTGTCATGTTAAAGGGGGACGTGGCTCAAATTAAGGTCTCAATTTGTCTCTAATTTGATCCGTAATTTTGTTCTTAAATCGGAACATGCCTGCAGTTTAGCTCAAACTTCCGAGCACAAAGCGGAATAAAAAGAGGGAAAAAGGGAAAACAGTAGGGATAAAAAAGTAGCAAGCAATTGTTAGGAAAAAGAAACCCATTTAAACTACACCGCAAAAAAGCACAAGTCAACAGAAAATTTGGAAGAAGAGAATAGAACGAAAACTGCTTTAGGGAAAATATATCATAATAAAAATAAATACAACACAACAAGAAAGACGTGCTGAAAGCAAATAATAAAGGCCTTCTCAGGATCACCATTCATCATATAAAATAGATGAATTTAATCATAGCCCTAAGAGCTGTACGTGCCCTATTCTAAAAAAAAATAATTATGTTATGGTATAAGTTACCATCACTTGAACAGGACTAGGTATTAAACATTTTCGTACTGGTCAAGCACTTTCTGCGAGTCTGCTGTACAAAGAAACACTACAAAACAAAAAAGAAAAATAAATCCGTAAAGGCTAGTTCACATGCTAGTCGTTAGCACTATACGTTCATACTTCACAGCATTAGAAGGTGCCAAATGCATAGCTTCCGAGTTTTAATTCTCTCGAACTCTTGTATAAATATCCAAAACTTTATTGCTGACACTTGCCAAGCTAACTCACTTGATGGTTAAGACTTGAGCGAAGCTCGACTGAACATTTGGATGTTATGACGTATGAACCTCGGGCAAGAGATGGCCGTGTGAACTGGCCTAAAGACAAGCTGGTTGCGGCGTCTCCAACTACCCTTGCTGATTTCACGCGCACGAAGGAATAAAAGAAGGAAAGTTAAAATGGGAAAAAGTTCAACGAACATGGCCACTCGCATTGCATTTTTTCATGATATACATAGTACATCAAAGAGAAGCGGTTATAGGACCAGACTGTTATTGTTTTGCACACGGGGCTTCTCGCTATCTTTCCGTGCGGAACAAAAGGAACCAAGGAAGAAAGCTTCAAATAGAAGAAGATCAAACAAGCGTAGCAGAGCAAATGTTTGGGCAGACGAGATTGCGGATTTCGGCAAAAGCTTGGGGGGCGCAGGCGGTCTGTACCTTCAAGATCAATAGCCTCATGTTGAATTTCCTGAACGCAAAGAATTTGCCTCGGTCGGCAAAGGAGGCGAGTCGTTTCATTCTTTGTGTTGGCTAGAATCGGTCGCAAATTCCTTCGCTGGGGAGAAAAGATAGGGGCTGAGTTCTCGAGCTCGCTGACGAAGTCATATAATAGATTATAAACCATATATTAGAAATCGTGCATTAGAATATAGGTCTGTTTGATCATACACCGCTACGGTTTTGGAGGCCATCTTGCACCAGCTGCGGAGTCGGTGTTATTCTGACCCTGCCCTTCTCCTGGCTTGAGCACCAGATGGTTTTAAGCCTATGCCAATAACAATAATAATAATTAACCTTAATACTCCATGTCGAACTATCCCAGTCAGCACGTGCTATAGTTTAAAATCTGAATTAGGATGGAATTCAGAGCCGGGATCTGTGTTTAGCAGCGTCAACTGCAGGCCTTCGAGTTAGCCATGAATGAATTTTCTGTGGAAGCTTCTTAGCTTTCGGGCCTTTCAAAGTTGCCTTATTTTAATGGCCGGGTGTATAGGTTGCAAGATACGGGTAATAATTTCAAGATTTGAAGCTTCAGAGCTCGTCGATGCTAATGAGTTAATAAGCTGCGCTTTTTCACTGAATTTAAAGACTGCACAATGTGTCAAGCCACACTTATGAATGTGAAATATGTTTTTTTTAAGTGGTAAAATACGCGAATATACAGTTGATATGACGTAGCAGTGACACTTTGCTGAATGTCTCAATTTTGTTGTGAATTTTGAGATTGTTTTTTCTGACGGCCAGTTCAGTTAGAACTATCAACACCAGCGCTTTCATTACATTATAAGCTAAACTGTTAAGTCAAACTTTGAATGCACTTCTACGATGTCGTTAAGTTTTAAGGCACAAACGTCAGTATAAAATAATACACACTCGTTCTTTCATCAGGTACGGCAAAGTAGTTAATTTACCTACTTTTCGGCAATTGGCTCCCACTCCTTTTATTATATCTAAAAGTAAAATCAAGAACACTCCTTTTATTATATCTAAAAGTAAAATCAAGAAATAAAGTAGAATTAGGAACCCTCGCATCTTCACTGGTGTTAAAAAAAAAGTCAAATCAGAATCCTTTCTCCTCGACATTTCATCATGTTTCTGGACAAATCCACTAAGGCAGCAACTGCAATAAACTTCAACTCCTTCCTTCCCATACGCAGTTTGCACGCCATAAAATAGTTAAAGCAGCTAGGTCTTGCATCTAGCAAACGTCATTGCTTGATATTTTAAAAATTTTTGTGGAAGTCACGAGGAGACTTCATCGTCGTAAGTAGCTGCCACTGGAACCTTTAAACAGAATGGTCCAATTTGAACATTATATTTTTTTTAATCTTCATCAAGAGAAAATAGAAAACGAAAGCTCATTTCCTAAAGTAGCTGGTGGTTGTGAAACCCAAAAGTCAGGCCCTGCTGCTCCCGAATGCCTCGCCAGGCACTCGAGTTCTGACCCAAGGTTCCTTTCATTTGAATAGCGAGCGGCCGAACTCGCCATAAACCTTTTGTATATAGTTGGAATGGCGGCCTGACAACCTTCCTTGGCAAGCAGGGTTTGATCCTCATTATAAGTGGTCTTTGGCAAGGTATTAAGTGAATTTTGGCTAAGCGGGGGTTTAATCTTTATTCCAAATTAACTGCAGAAAATGGGTTTAATGCTTATTTTAAGTGATCTTATAAAAAGTGAGTCATCTTTATTAGGAGAACTTTGACAGTGTGGATTCGATCTGTGGTCGAAGTAAACTTTGTTTGATACGGTGGGTTTGACCCTAGTTTTAAATTAACTTTGGCAAGGTTACTTTGATCCCTCTTTTTGAAGGCCAACTTTGGCGAAGTTTTTAATCCCCACTGTAAAACCAACGTTAGCAATGTTTCTTAGTATTAACTATCCTTATGAAGGCCGACTTCCATGTTGCATATTTAAACTGCGTGGCATTTACCAAAGTGCTACACTACCACTCCAGTCAGTGCAGTCACGCATATCACAACTATGATACATCACTATATTAATAGCTGATATATAATTCATCTAAAAGCCACTTCTAACGCAATAATCTCCACGTAACTGGCGATTAATATAGCACAAAGAAGAATATTATATACTTATGAGATAACGTGGTATGCATTTAGTGATATCATCGTAAGCTGTTATTAGGAAAAGTTAATATGTATGGCCATACTGAACTTATCTTTCATATGAAAATATTACATGGGCGCAGAGCATACGGTATACGTAAAAGCTTAAAGACACGCACGAATAACTTCTAACGTACCTATAACATTGCGAAATAAAAAATATACCAATGCACTGCACTAGTGTACGTATCTATTGGTTAACAGTATCATAAAAACACTATCGAGTACCCGGAGAGCGCATACTTCTACCAAGCAAGGCAATGTTAAGAAAAAATTCAAATTATTCCTGAAATTAGGATATCCTCGTCATCGTCAGAAATATTTGGTCATTTGTGCTTCTAGACAGCAGTTATAGCTTGTGCGATTTTCTTGAAGATTATTATTGTTTTTTTTTATAGTCATAGTTTTACCACCGTGTCCACTCGATGAGTGATCCGTACAGTGCAGACTCGTCTTTCTACATAGCTCAGTAGGAATATTTTATCTCGGCATTCCTGCCGGAAAATCTCGATTGGCTCAGTGCGCTACTACTGACGGGAAAAAGGCGCATAGAATAGAGAAAGATACTCGGGTGGACGGCCCCATTCGAGGCCTTCCACACGAGAGAGAGTAGAGACGTCCCACGAACTAGGTCGGCTGTCTCGATCGACAGCCCACCTCGAGGAACCGAAAGGGAAAAATAGAGAACCCACCTAACTTTATAAAACAAACCTCGTCAGCAGGAACTGCGGCCAGATGCAGCATCCCCTGCGGAGAAGGCACTCGGGACCCTTGGGTGCGCGATGCCCAAACATATTGTGACAGAAAAGGGCTCGACACAATATGCCCCTGAGGGCTTCTTGAAGATCCTTCCGTATCTTTTTGTATTATTTTTCAACTTACAAGTTGGCAAACACTCGTTATACACAGAAACGGATGAACCGTTCATTGCCAAAGTACGTTCATTTGTGCCTTTAAATATTTCTAATAACTCCTGCCAGTTTTGTGAAGATCCGTTCATAACTTTTTCCGTTATGTTACAGACAAACATAAAACACATATAGAGACAAACAAACGGACCAACAGATCAACACAAAAATTGGATCATTTGCCCCTAGCAACAACCCCAACAACTCCGTAACTTTTTTGAGTCAAAATACCAAGAAAAAAGAGGCACATAAACAAACAATCAGTTGAACAGATCTTCACCAAAAGTTAATAATCTGTTCCTCCTAATATACCTAACAATCCCCTTAAATTTCGTGAAGATCCGTTTATGCCTTTTTGAGTTATCTCGGTGTCTGGCAGTCAAAGAGGCAAACTAGAGAAAAACTCGACCTCCTTGGTGGAGGTAACAACGAACATTTACGTCTTGTACAGTATATCTCGAAGAGGTAGCGAAGTTTGACTCTACACACAACCAGTACACTGAATAGGAGCAACAAATCGATTGCCGAGCATATTTCGTGAGCCGGAAATGCCGGAAAATTCGTTCCACTTCGCCATATTTTACATGCAACCAAAAATTGGATCAGACATTGACAATCTGACAAACCTGAGAAGCACCCAGCAGCACAATTCAAATTAACTCGTCCCAGCGTCCGTCACCTATCGGCCTGAGTGCAGAGACAATTTTACTTGGCAAAATTTGCAACCACTTCCGCATGTTGGGGGGGGGGGGACAGTAACCAGACAGCGACAACGCTAAGGCGATTATTGGAGCGGAACATCAAAGCCGTGGTCCGACGAGGGGACTCTAGCAAAGAACATCACGCGATGTCATACGTCGCTGATATCTAAATTAGAGGGAACGGGACGTTTGCATGGGATTACCCTTACGGCCACGGTCGAACTCTACAACTGCGCGTGTATGAGGAAGATGGTACAGAAGTAAGGATTCCATTGACTAGTTTCAATGAGTTATAGAACTCTACGAGAATAATAAAGATGAGACCAAATTGAGGCTTCCATTGACTATTTTCAACGAATTGTAGAATTCAACGAGCATGATGACGATCTGGTAAAATTAGGGAATGTATTGACTGTTTTGAACGAGCTGTAGAACTAACTGTACGTGTATGATGAAGATGGGACAAAATTCTAGGTTACAAGTACATTGACTTATCTGTCAGTGACAATAGGGCACTCTTGAACTTTTGAATTGGGCTTACGAAGGGTGCATGAATAGGGTTAAGCATCAGAAAAACTAAAAGGGATAAGGGATTTTTGACGATTTATTTTTCAGCAGTTTCAGAATTTCAAAATTTAGCAGAAATACAAAACGTTGTACCTACTTTCAAAAAGTTATAAGTTTCACCATGCCTCAACGCTTCTTAAGCAGCGATGCTTAAGACTTTTCATACGCCCCTGAATGTTGGTAGGCATGTCAATGACAACCGGGCACGAGCGACGACTGGATGAGCTCCAGACTTGTGTGTGCAAGACGTTGTGCCAAAATTTAGGAAAACATTAACTGTTTTGCCAGAGGCAACAGGGAACTAGACCTATGTGTGATGAGACGCTAGACCTATGTGTGATGAGACCCTAAAGTTTCTAAACGCTAACGCTACCCATGGACTAAGAACACGCTAGCTAATAGACTAGAATCAGAAGTTATCGTCAATACCTAAGCTACTGTCCCCTGCAGTGTATCAGCTATGTATTAAATTTCATGTACACAGAGAAATCTCTAACTGATGTGACCAATTATTGCTGCAGCCAAACACGCTTGCCTGTGAGGGGAAAACAGGTCAGTGCTTTATCTTAAATGCAGCACAACATACCTAGTTCTCTTAGTAATGGGAATCAACCTACTGTATTTTGAAGTTATTTTGTACATTAAATAGAAAAGTAGTCTATAAAATTCCAACAGGTCGGCGCTGTCTGCACAGCTCCGACAGGGCGCTGTACCGCTCCGACAGGGCGCTGTACCGCTCCGACAGGGCGCTGTACCGCTCCGACAGGGCGCTGTACCGCTCCGACAGGGCGCTGTACCGCTCCGACAGGGCGCTGTACCGCTCCAACAAGACGCTGTACCGCCCCGACATATCGGCAGAGACGGAGGAGCCACAAAAAGGCAGGTAATTCAGGCGTCCCTGCACCTGTCAGGTGACGACAGTAGCTCCCTAATTAGCTGGCGGGCTTCCGACCACGCCAATGGCGCGATAATAAAAATGGTCTTCGCCACAACGGCCGCCATGATGGCAATGGGAAAACGGTCGCCGTTATCTAACGAGTTCATCGATGTGGGACGCCAACATCGCGAGGCGATCATTGTTCAGATTTAATTTCGCGTCAACGAGCTTGCTCGAAGCCGCGGAAACTGTCTGGTAAATTAAAGGAATCATCGATGGAATGTCAAAACCAGCGTAGCTCGAACTCTTCCGAATTTGTTTTCGTAAACAACTGACGGCGGGTGGACCCGTGCATTTGATGGGGTGTCAAACTCAGGAACCTTCGCCAATTTTTATCGGCCTCCTGGCAAATATGATAATGCTTCCTATTCCGTTTCAAATGAATAGAGCTCGCTGGAGGCCAACAAACAGAACTAATGAGTTAGAAAAACCGGCTATCGTCAACGATTTGCCAGTTTCCATTGGTATTTAGTACAACGAAGGTTTGAACGTTCGCTGTCATACGCTTTTGGAAAATTCTGGTGTCTATCTCTGTGGGTGCGAATAAATGGATTGTTGCCCGGCCCCGGCAAGGACTGGAATGACTTGTGAAGTACGCATTCCCAGCAGAAACGGTGGAAAAGCAATGGTGATCAAAAATATTCTCATCGTTTCCTCGCACGTAGAGCAAGGCTGTTTAAGAAAATGCCGCGGAACATTCGAAACACCACTGACATGAAAGTTACAAAATTAAAAAAATTATCGGACTCTTATTTGAAAAGAATGCCTTATGGACCAGTGGTTACGTGCACTGTGGATATAATTCGCTGCTACTTTCACTTTAAACGCAAACTACGACCCAATGAGAGAAAATTTGCGTCGTGGCCTGAGATGACATGAATAACATTACCTAGACTTCATACGAAGACGCTCAAGGCTAATGTCAAAATCGTTATCACTCATCCATTCCCAATTTGAAACTTTTAAGTAATTATTAGACAATATTCAAGGCTGCCTCCTTTCGACATGGGGTAACAACAGTAATGATTTTCCGATACGGAAATTTGGTTTACCGGCAGATAACGATGGTTTTCGCATAGAGTTTCGCATGGATGCATTTGTTTGAAGACAACAATATTGAAGCTAATTCGGAGGAGTAAAAAAATTGGATTGGTTTTCTTTCGTCAAATTCTTCTCCGCTAGCGCACTCAGATTTACTTTCGTAAATAGTTTTTTTTCGTAGATTGAGCTTATTCGTGGAAAATAAAAACGAATACTTCAGTGGTTTCATCAACACGACGTTGAAATCAGCATCCTATGTCAATTGTTGTTCTTTCGCTTGTATGCCGATGTTGTGTTTTCCTAATTATTATCGAATTAATGATTAAGGACAACAAAAATGTAAATATTTTCATAATTTTCATCGGCATTTTTTAAAATAACCTGATATGAATGAAATAAAGATACACATCATACTAGAGCACTCTAAGAGCGAATATGTATACCTCCACCAATGTTAACGAAAAATTAAAATTATAGGTTTCGAAATTAGTATCTCTTCTTTATCATCGCTAAAACTTGGTCATTTGTGCCTCTTGACAATAATAAAAGCTTCTGTAATATTCTTGAATATCTGTCCATAACTTTTTGATTTATGTCCTGACTCATATTTTCACTAACGTTAGTCAAACGGACAAACCGATCATAAACAACTTTTGGTCATTTATTGCTGTTGACATGTTTAACAGGATTTTTGTTCTCAATCTCCCAACTGTGCGTGTTGACGTTGAGAAACGCTATACAGTATTTCAAATTGCAACTCTTTTCAATAAACTTCCTGCGTATTTAGTAGATGCCATTTCTGATAATGTCTTAAACAACGTTTCAAAGAATACGTCATGCAATTTTATTAGCTTTTGTTTTTTGTTGCCCAAAAAGTTTGTTAAACTTTCAGTGGCTACGCAAATGCATTATTCTATAGTGTATTACTACTTTACCAAATGCTTGTAATATAAAATGTGTCTGTGTTTAATAAACCTATCAAACAATTCTATCAAATTTCATAAAGATCCGTTCATAACATTTTGAGTAACTTATGTTACTAACAAGCAAAAAAAAAAAAAACATTTGCTGCTAGTAACTGCCCCTCCAAATTCCAAAGAGATCGGTCCATAACGTTTTTAGTAAAACTACCAAAAAAAAAAACAGGCATACAAACAACCGATTGAACAGATCTTCACCAAAAGTTAATCATCTGTTCCTCCTAACATACCTAACAATCCCTGAAAANTGTACCGCTCCGACAGAGCGCTGTACCGCTCCGACAGAGCGCTGTACCGCTCCGACAGAGCGCTGTACCGCTCCGACAGAGCGCTGTACCGCTCCGACAGAGCGCTGTACCGCTCCGACAGAGCGCTGTACCGCTCCGACAGGGCCCTGTACCGCCCCGACATATCGGCAGAGACGGAGGAGCCACAAAAAGGCAGGTAATTCAGGCGCCCCTGCACCTGTCAGGTGACGACAGTAGCTCCCTAATTAGCTGGCGGGCTTCCGACCACGCCAATGGCGCGATAATAAAATGGTCTTCGCCACAACGGCCGCCATGATGGCAATGGGAAAACGGTCGCCGTTATCTGACGAGTTCATCGATGTGGGACGCCAACATCGCAAGGCGATCATTGTTCCGATTTAATTTCGCGTCAACGAGCTCGCTCGAAGCCCCGGAAACTGACTGGTAAATTAAAGAAATCATCGATGGAGTGTCAGAACCAGCGTAGATCGAACTGTTCCGCTTCTGGCCCGAATTTGTTTTCGTAAACAACTGGCGGCGGGTGGACCCGTGCATCTGATGTGGTGTCAAACTCAGAAGCCTTCGCCAAATTTTATCAGCCTCTTGGTAAATACAAAAATGCTTCCCATTCCGTTTCGAATGAATAGAGCTCGCTGGAGGCCAACAGACAGAACTATTGAGTTAGAAAAACCGACTATCGTCAACGATTTGCCCGTTTCCATTGGTATTTAGTACAACGAAGGTTTGAACGTTCACTATCATACACTTTTGGAAAGTTCTGGCGTCTATCTCTGAGGGTGCGAATAAATTGATTGTTGCCCGGACCCGGCACTCATAAAGGACTAAAGTGACTTGTGAAGTACGCATTCTTTCCAAGCAGAAACGGTGGGAAAGAAGTGGTGATAAAAAAATTGTCTCATAGTTTCATCGTACGGAGACTTGTTTAAGAAAGTGCCGCGGCAAATTCGAAACACCACTGACATGAAAGTTACAAAATTAAAAAATTTCTCGGACTGTTATATGAAAAGAATGCCTCATGGACCAGCGGTTACGTCAACTGTGGAGATTATTCGCTGCTACTTTCACATTAAGCGCAAACTACGACCCAATGAGAGAAAACAAGCGTCGTGGCCTGAGATGACATGAATAACATTACCTGGACTTCATTCGAAGACGCACAAGGATAATGTCAAAATCGTTATCACTCGTCCGTTCCCAATTTGAAACTTTCAAGTAATTATTGCACAGTATTCGAGGCTGCCTCCTTTCGACATGGGGTGAGAACAGTCAATGATTTTCCAATGCGGAAATTTGGTTTCCCGGCAGATAACGATGGTTTTCGCATAGAGTTTCGCATGATGCATTCGTTGGAAGACAACAATATTGAAGCTAATTCGGAGGAGTAAAAAAATTGGATTGTTTTTCTTTCGTCAAATTCTTCTCCGCTAGTGCACTCAGATTTACTTTCGTAAATAGTATTTCTCGCAGATTGAGCTTATTCGAAGAAAATAAAAAAGAATAATTCTGTGGTTTCATCAACACGATGTCGGAATCAGCATCCTATGTCAATTGATGTTCCTTTGCTTGTATGCCGATGTTGTGTTTTCCTAATTATTATCGCATTAATGATTAAGGACAACAAAAATGTAAATATTTTCATAATTTAAATCGGCATTTTTTAAAATAACCTGATATGAATGAAATAAAGATGCACATCATACTAGAGCACTCTAAGAGCGCGTATGTATACCTCCGCCAATGTTAACGAAAAATTTAAATATAGGTTTTGAAATAAGTTTTATCATCCCTAAAACTTGGTCATATGTGCCTCTCGACAAGAATAACAGCTTCTGTAATATTATTGAATACAGTATCTGTCCATAACTTTTTGATTTATGTCCTGACTCATATTTTGACAAACGTTAGTCAAACGGACACACCGATCATCAACAAATTATGGTTATTTATGGCTGTTAACATGTTTAACAATTCTATCAAATTTCATAAAGATCCGTTCATAACCTTTCGAGTTATGTTACTAAGAAGCAAAACAAAAACTTTTACTGCTAGTAAAAACCCCAACAACTCCTGCAAATTCCAGGGAGATCCGTCCATAACTTTTTTAGTTCTACCACCGAGAAAAAAAAACAGGCATACAAACAAACGGTTGAACGGATCTTCACCAAAAGTTAATCCTCTGTTCCTCGTAACATACCTAACAATCCCTGTAAATTTCGTTACAGATCCGTTCATTTAGAACTTTTTGAGTCATCTTGGTGACAGAGAGATAGACAAGTAGACAGACAGACAGACAAGTAGACAGGCAGACAAGTAGACAGGCAGACAGACAAGTAGACAGGCAGACAAGTAGACAGGCAGACAGACAAGTAGACAGGCAGACAGACAAGTAGACAGGCAGACAAGTAGACAGGCAGACAAACATCCAAAGTGGCCAGAAACATAACGCCTTGGCGGAGGTAAAAAGGACACGATTCTCTAAGATGCAACCTAATGAGCCCTGTTCAGATTCACAATCACCAGGCTGTTTATTTGATGAAAATAATATATTTCCCTAATAAGTTGGCGTGAATAAGCTCATTCAAGCTCAACAAAAGAACAATAAAATAATTATTAGAGGCCAAACTCGGCATCTTTCATTGCGTTTTGGCTCAGCTTGCGTACTAGAATTAATTGATGTTTTTTTTATCACAGAAATTAGTTCGTTCGAAATAACAAAAACAGCCGATATTATTAAACGATCGAGTCGATGTAAAGCCGCAACTGATAGCAAACGGTAAGTTTTACCGAGCTAGTTGGAGAATACCTAATGTTCCCTGTGAACTTCGTGACCAATATATGTACAATAATAAATATATATACATAAGTATATCATACACACAAATATATCACGAGCTCATTGCGGGAGTGTGCCAGTTCAGATCGGTATATACACTGAGAATGTTCTAAAATCAGGATCCAGACTTGTTTCGCATACCTAGAACAGACACTGTATATCCCTATACTGAAGAAATTTGTAGGCTTTTATCGCCTGCCTATTAGTAAATAGTGAGGGGTATCAGATAGCATAGAAAAAATACCAATAAAAATTCGATTGGGTTTTGGGTCCAGTTTAAGCATAGGGGATACATTCTACACAAGGCAAGTGTTGTAGGGTAAAATGAATTTTTATTTGGATGACCAAAAATCAATACGTACTATATTAGCAAGAAAAGTTATCTTTTTAAGAGGTGTAAAAAACACGAGTATCGCTCAAAAATTAATTCAGCTAACGAGCAAGAACTAGCAGCACAACATTGAAGTTCTACAGCTCTTCTTGCCATAACAATGGAATATATTTATATTTGCTTGCATCAACTTCCATTGTAAAGTTACCGTAAAAAATAGGTAGAAATTATCAGACGGGTCTGAGGATGCCATGTCAAAACTGACGTACAACATTGGTATCAGTTCCTAATTAGAGTAATTAGAGTCCAAGTTTGCTAGGGGAGAACAATACTTTGAACTCCCAATAAAGATACGCCTATTGACTTCAGTTGACAAAAACAGCCAATTATCCGCAAAGTTCATTGATGTTGCATCAAAAACAGCAGCTGAGGTTTGTGGTGCGCGTGACAGACGTAATTTCCAGCCCTAATGAACACCCATTCATCAATATCCCTTTGAATCCATTGAAAAATAAGCTGTGACAGGGCGAGTCGAGAGCAGGATTCAATGACTTTGGATGCCAGAACGGAATTTTTGTCATTAATAAACAAAACGACCTCTAGCGTAGTAGTTTTTATAATATATCAGAGTCTCATTACGGTGCGTCGAGAGAGCATAAGGTATAGGCATCTCTATTGCCAAATAAACCTGGGTTTAATCCAAATAGGTACGAACATCGTGCATGAAAAACAACCCTAAGCATCAGATAATTGCTAAGGACGGCATCGGATGATATCGAATAATTGAATGGGAAACACGCATGGAAAGAAGAGTAATAGTACCACGAAGGTTGTCAGTAGTTATGAATATAAGAAAGTAGGTAAATTGAGGACGAAAAAAATATCCGGAAAGCAACGTCATCAGGCTGAGGTAGCCTATGAACTGCAGTTGCTGCTCCCCATACCATAGGATAGGACAATCAAGAGCTTCCATCAACAGCGCGGACTGAGCTGTTCCATCAATGGAAAACTGATGGAAATCATCAACTTTGTACATCAGTCGCCCGCAAATTAATTAGGAAGTTTTGACGCAGTCACATCGGGTGACCAATAAGTGAGTCTGACGAGTCGACAGGGGATGAAACGAAACCGTGGGGTGATTCGGCACAAATCGTGCCCTATTATTCCTTCAAGTGGGAAAAGATCAACAAAAATCGACGTGTTTTGATCTCCACAGCTGACTGTGAGATAATTAGCATGTTTTGCCGAAGTTTGTTCGGGCGAACACGAACTGAGTTGGACGAGCCCATAAGTGGACGGACTCCAAAACACGAGTGCCTCCGACAGGCAGCAGCGACCCGTGAGCGTAATCAGTTAATTGGCCTTTTACTGCAAAGAAGAAATGCGCATCCGTACGAATATGCAGCATTGTGGAAGTAACCAAATGGGGCTATTTGCCCGGTAAGGGGTTAATATTTCTGCTATTGACAGCTCTGTTACTAGCTGCAATTATACCGGGTTTTGCAAAAGTTCTGTTACACTTCATTTTACATGTTTGTGGTCAGTTTTAAATAGTAAATTTAATTCTCCGTGACGCTCACTTAAAATTTATCCTTTTTAGGCAATTTTCACAAGGAATAATTAGTGGTGAGGTGCACGCGTGCCTCAATTCAAGTAAAAGTGGTGAGATATCTGCTCCCCCCCCCCCCTGCGCGGGCCGCACCAAGTCGGACATCGAGGCGCGTTGCTCGGCTGTAGATACTTGTCATGGTACAAAAGCAAAGTCCGATTTCCAGAACAGAGGGAACAGTGAACTTTATACTAAAGTAGATTGAATTCGTGCTAAAAATATCAATATTATTATGCTCCCAGCTACAGCTCAACAGCTGCTAGCAGAGTCAAGGGGGCCAATGAAATTGAGATTTCATGTGGACGAACTCGTGGTAAGTGAACACTGAACAGTGAACTTCATTTCTCAGTTAGAGAAGTTCAGTAAAGGGAAGAATGAACGTGATGCTTCAGTTGAACGAATTCATACAATGGGGGAAGAGTGAACTTGGTGTTTCAGTAGAACGAAGTCGTGGTAAGAGAAAAGTGAACTTCCTGTTTCAGGTGGAAGAGTTCTTGTAAGAGGAAGCGTAAACCTAAGGGTTAACTGGGCGAATTCGTTTACACAAAGACAAGAAGTGTGCATCAGGACAGCAGCAGCTTCCGTGCAGGAGCAGAACCGCAGAGAAGTCAGTCAGTACGGCAATGTATGAGCTCATTGAATGCATTTTAAAACGCTGACCAGCTATAACGTCGATACTCGCACGATTTATAGCGTCGTAACTCAGCGGGCGGAGTTTTAAATATTTTTGAGGGCGCTGCATGTCGGTTAGAGCTGAGGCACGGGTCGGTCGATACATCGAAGTTCATCACAATCACCAGCACTTACGATGCTCGTAATAAGCCTCCCTCTACTGTATTTTTCTTCACTTCAGAGAGTTAAGAGCTGATGCATTGGTGCCTTATTTTCCAATCTTATAACCAAGATCAATAAGAGGTATAATCAACGTTCATAAATTTCGATGTGACACGTTATGAGGGCGTCTTATGTAGAAATATTCCCAGGTACCATGAGGCTGCATAGCAGTGAGACAGTTTACTGTATATCTGAATTTCGTTTGAAGTTATGCAACCACACGGTTGGACGGTGCCATATCTAGGAATACAGGTGTTTCACAAAATTAGGGCACCTTATTCGCTTTCGAAGTGGCGAGAATACACTGTCATGATCAGATAAGGATGATTTGTTGTGATCACATGAGGATCCTGCTGGAATCACAGGAGGATCATATCGTGGTCAGTGTAGGGTTGTGACTTTGTAAAATATGCACGCGTATTCTCTCCAATTGCACACTTGACTGAATTTTGATTGTCATAGTTTATACCAGTGAAGTCCATGTAAAGGCATCATATTTTAAGTAAAAAATCAATATTCAGTCAAACAGTTGAACGGAATATACATGTATATTTTGCAAAGTCACAGCCCTAGTGATCACATTAAGATCACATGATGATCACGACAGTTACATGCTGCATTGACAACCTGGATTGTTCATGCCCATGGCCGCTCTTCCGCTAAAGCCGTTGCAGTGCACCCGGGTTTTTGATCTTAGACTTCAAACAACCGAACAATTGACGTCCTCCAAGCAAAACGTAGGAGAAATATGAATTTCGACCTTCGAAATCGCTAGCCAGATGCGCAGAGCTTTAGCTGTATCCAAGACACAGTTAGACTGGCCGTACATGCAGTCAATGCTAGCGTTCTTAAAACGGAACAGAAATTAGACAGATAGATTAATACACAGCAGATAATTCAGTAACTTATGCCTTCTTTACAACCTGCCGATAGCTCAAACAGGCACCGAGTGAGTCAGATTATTTGACGTTAGTAACGTAGAACCCATGCACAAGAGTGTTCCCATGCTCGGTGATCGCGGATATATAGATGCATCAAGTCGAAAAAATGAGGTACAACAGAACAAAGCTGCATTAGTAAAAGTGCGAAACTAAAAAGAAGAAAAGTGGGCACAAAGAGTAGATTTTCCGACGGCTTACGTATTAGTAGATAAACAACACACTGGGAAATCTTTGACTTTACAACAATAAGTTCGTATTTACCTTGAAAGAAGTAAACCTAAACGTGTTTGATTAGATTTACCTTTCCATATTGTAACAGATATTAAATTTTTTCTGTTTGTATGTAACCTTAAAGGTAGAACTTTCCATAACATGGAGGATACAGGGTCAGTGTGACCACTCAATGGTATATGCAAAGTGTCTCCTCATGATAAATGCTTACTTTAAACACCAATAAGAACAATATTTATTAGCATATGCATCTTGTTTCACAAGTTAAATGTACTAGTAAAAAATATCAAGAGATATGTAACACCTCAAATGGCACTCTATTTCCTTAGTAATATTTATTCTTAAAGCAGCAGAATTAAAGCAAAATTCTACTCCACTCATCATATTACCGATAGGAATCGACAGGGTTCCTAACCCCTTAGGGGATTTATTTGTCATTTTTCAAAGATTTTCCAGTTTGGTACATATAACCTAAAAATACTTGACAACTGGCGGACGCTAACACTTGTGTTAGTTGGTTAACAGGTTAAACCAATCAAATTTCTGCAAGACTCAACCAAACCTAATTCTAACCTCGGGATTTTGGACCCATTAATTGTGGTTCGTAAACTCATTTTTCCAAAATAGACCAAGTGAGCAGCTGTTAGTTTTTCACCCCCATAATTACAAAGTATTTTTTAAAGGCATCGTACTATTTAAAGCATGATAAAATCTCCCAGAAGGTCCTTTTAGTTTTTAACCCATGGGAACCCAGCCAAATTTTTTACTCTCAGTATATTCCGAGAAGATCCAGTATGCATTTTTCCTGACAAAATCTTCAAAAACATATGCGGCTATAATTGTTCACAGTTTGAGAACGCTGACGATGGAGTGTTAGCCAGTGTTTTTAAGCAATGGTAGTCGGCCATGTTCATCCTTTTTTTTATCCTCGCGAAGTCAATTGTGAACAGCTGCCTCACTTTCACTTCACCGGTTGCAAACACCAGTTAATGTAAAAAAAAAGCACTTTGCCTTTAGTAAAAAAAAAACTCTTGGAGCCAAAAGGAAAAAAAGTAACTGACAGCACTGATCTTCAAAGCACTATTACTGAGAAAAAAAAAGCATAACTAACAGCTGAAAATTTGTGTTTTTATCAAGTGGAATGCCTGAACTGTTTTGTTATTCAACATTGAGGAATCGACCACTTAAAGCGAAAGTTAGGTATCGGTATTTGGTTATTTTTATATTTTGTTACAGTAGCAAAATAAAATTCCTAAAGATAAAAATAAATCTATGTTACTAGAAGACACTAAATTATTACTATTCATGTTAATTTAAAGTTAGCCTCTATGCATAATATATATGATATATTTATTTGCCTTGTATAGTAAACTAGGGCTAAATTTTCAATGCAGTAATTGAACATATAGTACTTTTCGACATCAAGCTTAGTACTACATTCAATAAAAATAAAAACATAACCACAAAATTTAAGAGAATTCTAAAATTCTTCCCACCCAACGGCACATCTCAGGATAGCACGTTAAGGCGTTAAATGCAAAAAATGTATAAAAGTACACATTAGCTACTATTGTCACAGTAAAATCAAGAAATAATCTTTACCAAGTAAAAAAAAAATACTGTGGTTTGTGGTCACTTTCCATGTTTATCTTATACTAGAAATCCGTGATGCACACCCAAAATAATTCTATTGGAAGGCGAGCAAATTACAAATATCATGCAATTCGCAGTTATTTCTACACTGAAGAAATTCTTCGACATTCACAGTAGACTGATAGGCCTAAAAATGCAGGTTTTTATACGGACTTACTATTTCTGAATTATTTTCTCCAGCGAACGTCAATTACTGCCAGGCAGAAAGTAACAATTAAGGTCGCCATTGCGGGAGCGTACTTCTATGAGGAATTTTTGTGAGAGAATATTAGTTCCCCAAAAACTGGAGCCCCCGGTCATATAAATAAATAATGTACGTGTCACGTTAAATTGTAAAATATCCAGCCGTGCACCAGATAATTTGTAGGCGACTGATCACAAAAAGTCAAATTCTATCGCATATACGTATCTACTGTGTGAAATTATACGTTTGGGCGCATGTAGAGCACATTCCTGAATTATGCACATACTCAAAACATTATTGTGGCCACCAATATATAAACCGATCGATAGTGTTAAAATTTATATAAATGAATGCCGAAATATACAAAAGTACATTAATGTGTTTCATCCCAGAACACTAAAAATAATTATGTTCCTGTCGGTAGGCGCAGCGTAGGTAAGGGAGACATTTTGCTTTTGTTGAGTGTCCTGGAATATATACGTTCCTGCCATATGTACACAGAACTATCAGTATCTCTATATTTTGTGAGATAGAAATTCCTCCCATCAAAGTGCTCAATAGTTCGAGGAATTTTTGAATGCCTTATTCCCGTGAATTATCAATTTTTCTACAACCCACTGTGGCGAACCTAGGCGAGGCTCTATGGACGACAGTGTGGGGATCTACTTGTGTGTCCGTGCCTCCCACGCACAATGTCTGCTCAGGGCGTCAGTGCCTGTCAAATTGTTGTCGTGTGAGACTGTGCTATGCTGTGGGGATCCGCGAGACTTCTTGCTCTATTTTCGTGAAAAAATATACTACACCAAAGTGCCCATGGAACCAAGTGCAATTCATACTGCATGTTATTCATAAGAATGATACCGTTACATTTTATGCTACTAATACTATTTTTCTGTAACCTCCTGAGCAGTTCATTCCCTATTTACCTGCCATAAGGTCATATTATATTAACTCTGTCACAAAATATGCATGGTGAAGAACAACCAGAACATTCCACCGTGAGAGATTATGGATCGATGCACATTGACGTTCGACCATGACCGTCATGGTGCATGAAGGAGCGCAAGAACCAATAGAACCTTGATCGTCGATATAGGGCAGCCAGTGAACTATAAAGTGTACTGTAAACGTAAAATGAAAAATAATATAAGTAATAGTCATAAGAACACTATCAGCAGTCATAATAATATTATTAGCAGTCATAATGATAAAACTACTACTAACAATAAAATATTAACGACTAGAGGAGTACTCTAAAAGCACACACCTCCGCCAAACTAAGCAATGTTAACGAAAATTTCAAATTGATCCTGAAGCCAGGATTTCTACGGTACTGCATTAGCAGCAAAAGTTGATCCATAATTATTATTGTTCCTCTAACGAATTTCAAGATCTGTTCCCAACTGTTCGAGTTATGTGACCGACATACAGAAAAAAAAACAGACAAACGGCTCGACAGACCATCACAAAAATATCATCACTGCTCAACGTGTCATTCTTAACATTTCCCGCAAATTTCACAAAGATCCGTTCATAATTTTCTGAGCCATGTTGCCTTCGGAAAAAAAAACAGGCGTACATGTAGATACAAATAAACGGTTGAATGGACCTTCACCAAAAGTCACTCAACTGTTCCTTTTAACAAATCTAACAATCAGTGTAAATTTCATGAAGATCAAATAATTAATAAGTTTCTAAGTCACCTTAGCGATAGACAAAGGGACTATAATTATATAATTTACAAACTTCTACAAAACATAACCTCCTTAGTGCACAATAATTTTTATTGAGACAATTTCGCTAGAAGAAGCGAAGAAAGAAAAGCAGGCTTGGTAATGCTAGTTACTCAATACATATTTGATAGGGAGAATGTTTCTCTCTAAACTTTTTGTCTGCGAGCGCAGGTCCCAAGTCCAGACTCTTCTTGCATATCAGTTATTCAACAAAATGCATCAATAAACTCCCAATACTCATTGCATGATCACAAGAATGAATGCAAACGCTAAATCTATGGGAAGTTATACCATGTTTTAACTAACTATCATTAATATACCAAAGCACATTAAAGCTTAAAATTACAGCAGGCGGGAGCGAAGAGAAAGGGAGACTGTATTGTCGACAGTGTTGTGTGCGTTCAAGCCGAATGCCTATCTGCCACCCCCTCCACCCCGAACTACGTATGTTCGGCGTGAAGTGCCTCTCAGCCTCTCATCGCATGATGTGCTAGACTGCGAGCTGTGAGTTTCCATAAGATCTTCAGTCCTAGTTCAAACCTCCCTACAATCGGCCAATGTTGTGATCCAAGCTGAGGAAGAAAGGACATGTTGCATACCGAGAGAAAATTTGGGCCAATGCACGAAGGTCTTCAGCAACAGAGCAGACGAATAGGGGCACAGAACGTTGCAAAAGAAAAAAGAGTATCCAATGGAAGGAAACAAAGAGGGAGGGCAAGGAAGAGAAAACATTCCGAAAAAGCCTATAACTACAGTGGGGGAAAATAAATATTCGTACTCCATAAAATTGTTCATTTAAAAAATAGCGCACCAAAGACAAATATATTGATGCAGCATTTGTATTTTTGAGTTAACAACACACACGCTACAACAAAACAAGTAAATTCCTCTACAATCAAAATTATATTAATTATATTACAATTTATATATTTTGGGTTGAAAAAGTTTTCGTACAACACAAAAACTATTCTAAAGCAACATTTAATATTTTGTGGCGTAGCCTTTGTTCAGTTCAACGGGACTTAATCTCTTTCTATTGTTGTTACCGAACCTTGACATATTTCCTGAAGGATTTCAACCCATTCTTCATTGCAGATTCTTTGAGTTCCGATACGGACCTCGGCCTCGTCGCATTAACGTTTAATTTAAAAAATCACTGCAAATATTTTATCAGATTCAAATCCGGAGACTGGCTTGGCAATTCTAGTCGTTGTACATGATTAGGGCTGTGACAATATGCTCTTATGGACAGAGAAGCTGGTGATAACTACAAAACAACGATAAAAAGCTCAAACGTAAAGCTATGACGGTAACAAAACTTGCAGAAGCAGTTCACTGCAGGAGCCTATACTTAATGCAATTTGTTGTTTTGGAGTTATCGTCGACTTCTCTTTCTATAAGAGCATATTGTCACAGCCCTATACATGATTGTCGGTGATCCATGTCTTCGTGGTTTTCGCCGTATATTTTGGGTCGTTGAGGTGGCCAGAGTTTTTGAACCGACGCATGCAAATGTTCCCTCAAAATGTTCTGACATATGCGAGCGTTCATTCTCCCTTCTATGATATGAATGTTACTTGCTCTACAATATAAAAAATGTATCCCCAAATCATAACGTTACCACCACCAAATTTCATATTGGGAATGGTGTTTTTGGTGCAAATGCCGTTCCATCCTTCCTCCACACATAGTGCTTTGAATTTCGTCCAAATAGCTCTATTTTAGCCTCATCCGACCACAACACGTTTTCCGAGAACGACTCAGGCTTGTCCTTGTGCTCACGGACGAATTTCAGACGAGCTTCCCTATTTCATTTCGACAGCAGGGGAGTTTTGCGAGGAGTTCAAGAAAGTAAACGGTTTTGGTGCAGCTCGTGACTTATTGTACGAAGGCTAACGCTTGTCCCTACTGCTAGCAAGTCCTCCTGAAGCTCTTTGCTGCAAGCAGTCATGTGATTTTCGGATATTTTCCTGGCCATTTATCTTGAAGCTCTAGGGGAATTCTTCCGTGGCCTGCCAGTCCTTAGTTGGTTTTCGACGGTTTCCGAACTCATAGACCTTTTGATAATTGACCCGATGGTGGTACACGGTATTTTGAGTCTGTGATAATTGCCAATAACTTTTTCCGGATTTTTATTCTCTAATAATCAACTCTTTTACAAAATTCGTAAGCTCCTTGCTTTTAGCTATGGTTACAACCATATTCTACGATGTCGCACGAAATAATGACCCCAAAGCTGTTCATCTTCTACTGTAGACTTCTAACGTAAAATCTAGAAGGTTTTGGAAAGTTCTTAAGCAGTCAAATCTTTTTTAAAATGAAAAATCGTTTTGTAAGAATACATTTTTAACCCTAGATATGTGAAATAACCATAATTAATATTATTCATTATAATTTTTGGTTTTGCTGACATATATTAATGGATAACAATTAGATACAAATACAGTATCAATATATTTTCGGTTCGCTAGATTTTTTTTAAATAAACAGTTTCATGGTGCATGAATGTTTATTTCCCCTTTCTGCATGTAGCTAAAAGTGGGTTCCCACAATAGTCCTTGTTCTCCGTAAAGAGAACAAAGCGACCGAACGTCTTGTAGCTTCTTTGTACACTACAGTACAGTTCCGAGTTTTAATTTACTGCAAATTTGGAAACATGTGCAAAAGTTCCCAAGTGGCAAAATCTACTGCATGACGGCCAACATTTTCGTAGCCTCTTGGTAGACACCCGTAACAACCTGTTTGAACACCATAAGCACTACGCACGGCTACAAAAAAAACTGTACGTAGGGTGTACCTGGCTATAAGACGCCTATGGAATCAAATATAAAGATTAGTAAGTTTCAATCACCAGTCCAAATTGAGTCTCACCGATACACATATTTGTCTTCGCAGCGTGAACGTTTCTTGAGTATTTACCTAAGAACAACCAACTGAGTAGTAGCCCAGTGAGGCAAAAAATCTGTGATATGGGGAAGTACTATAACTTTTCCCTTTCCATTAAATTTAATTGACACTAACCGTACATAAAGAAACAGCATTTACAAACGTAAATAAACAAAGAATATTAAAAAAGTGACAAGTCTCTTAGGGGTTAACCACTACCTATAGAAAATAACGATTATAAAAATATATTTTTCAGAGCACGGTTTCGGCGTAACTATGGCACAACTACCTGGTATATGGTCGGAGATTACACTAAACCAATAATCAGCGTTACTACGATAACTCCAAACAAGAGATCGACGTTGCTACAATAACTCAGAACCAATAATCTACATTACTACGATAACTCCTACGATCAGCACTGCTACGATAACTCCAAGCCAACGACCGATGGTCAGCACATTGATTTCGGCCTAGCTCGATGTGCCAGGCACTCATTGTTCTGTGTATCACTCTCATTTAGGGCTGCCAATATTATACTTCAATTTTGTTTCTTGAACTTTTAAGAGTAAAGGTTATGACAGCAAAACCTATCATTATTTTATCATTCTCTGAGCTCTATTAGTTTACTGAAGGATATATCATACTTAATTCTAAATATAGTCTTATAGTTTTTTATTCTATGAGCGTGTACCATGTATGCCGCACGTGGCAATTTAAGTGACAACATAACTCCAAACAAAAGTTCAGTGTCGTAATGTCAAATAATGTGTATATTTTTGGAGAGGATAACCCACGAACTCAAGTTCTGAAAGCTTCAAAACCAAAGTGTGGCAAATTTATATTGGCTGCGCTTAAAATATGAAGATGCTGTAGTTCAAAACTTGAGATACTGAATGTATTCAGTTTGCCTGTATATTCAGATTACGAAGATGCTCTATATAATCATTCACAAGCTGTTGTTGCGTTTTCAGGATATATGCGTTTTGTTAGTTAAGACTTTAAAATTACTCATGTTGACATTAAGATGCTGTAACTATAAATTGCAGTGCTTCAGTAGCTATTTGTATCGTTTGCCTATAAATATCATTTGAGTTAAAAGATTGCCAATATCATAATTAACATACCGTCGCTGAAAACAAACTTTTTGAAACTGTACGTCGCTGCACAATATCTTAATTACATCCTGTAACGGAAAAATTCAGCTCCCGAAAATATGCATGTCTGGAAGACCCCTCCGTCCCCAGGAAAATCGTCATTACCATTCTATCCTCAAAAATTTCATTTCAAGAAAATATGCATTTCTATTTGCATAGATGTTCAAGAAGATGCCTAAGTGTTGTTGTAAATTTTAATTTTTGAAGTTAGAGCCTCACTCTGAGATGGCTGTCCTCCATCAGGCAAGGCAATGCTTAGACAGAATGGTAGAGAGACAAACAGTTAAACGGACTGAGGGATCACCACCAGAAATCAATCATCTATCCCTCTCGTGACATTACTAACAGTTGCTGCAATTTCTCGTAGATCAGTCCATAAGTTGACGAGTTACGTCACCGACAGACGGACAAACAAACCCAGCCATGAAAATGACCTCTGTGGCGGCGACAAATACGCATTCGTTTGCCCCTGAAAACTATACACGAATGGATGATGTGTATCGGACCCATCAAGGCCTCCAGCCATACATCAATAATGTAAGCATAGAGGTCGTCCTTGAAGATGCAGACCTGAAATCGATGGGTGCACTGAAGTGGGTGTGGAGAGGGAGTGCGCTGTGCTATTTGTACGAGAGAGTTCAAGGTTTTTATGCGAGAGAACGGTTAGACGGCCTTCATTAGCAGCTGAAGGGCAGGTAACGCAGTGTTGTCGGTGCCGCAGTTCCAGGATAGGTTATGAAATAGAGAGAGCGGCCTTCATACGTAGCCAGCTGATTGCTATCAATTCAGAGTAAAACTCTTATCAATCAGAATTGACTTTAATTAGAACAGGTAGCAATCGAAACCCACATGAAGCAACACGTAGCAATCAGAGGTGAATCTATGAGAACAGGTAGTAGTCAGAACTGACATCAATGAGAACAGGTAGGTAGTAGTCAGAACTGACATCAACTAGAACAATCAAAAAATCAAAACTACTAACAACTAACAGCAGTGAGAATAGGTAATATTTTGTCGATAGCAATCATCTGCCTTGGACGCTGTGATTTTCAGATTGCTTCAAGCAGGTGTCAACAGAAGCATTTTCTAAATTATAATCATTATTTCATTAGACAACAGCCGCTCTAAATAACGGTCGTATTGCTACCTCGCCCGCTGTCGAGCTGAACTAGCAAATGATAGAATTTTGGGCAGATTACACTGCTCTAACAGAATATTTGGCAGCCCGCAAGCCGTTTTTCGGGCGGCCAATAAGTTTTCACAATTTAGACTCATGTTGTTGAACAATTTATGAGACTACCCAACTTGTCAGGTCTTTGAGTTGGTGCTTAGGCTATTGTGAAGGGTTAAGTCTGCTCTACATACCTTTGCAATAGAGGCATCAAAATGACTTAAAATTACTATTAATATAAGTACATCGTTGGTTGAGCCCCTCCCCCCCCCCATAGACGCTACAATAGAGCCTAAAAAAGAAAACGCAGGAACATGTAGTATGCTACGAAAAGTAGTCCCGTGCATGTGGGTCCACTATGCACGCGAGCAGAAAGTTACGAGAAAAAAGAAAGAATAGCAAAAAGATCGACAGTATAAGCAAGAATTAGAAAGGAAGAACAATTGGAACGAAAGAAACACGACCCAAAGGCCTAACCTGCAGGTGCTCAGCTCTTACTGGAAAAAAACTAAGTATCATAACTAGTGGGACCAGCTTTAATAACCGCGTACAGTATTACTATTACTTATCGAAACAGATCAGATACCGTTATTATAAACTTAAATAAAATTCTATAGTTTTAGGCACAAGTTTTACTTGTTGCTAATCTGTTAACAAAAAAATATTCAAGTTTCCATAATTTTAGAGACGAGTTGTACACGTTTTGCATAAGTTATTGGAAAACAGATAACATACCCCAACTTTTCGGTCCAATTGTACTGACTGCATATTTGTTAATGAAAAAAACAAACAGATAAGGAATTTTAACTTTAGGGGCCGCCCCAGTCGCAACCAGCAGTTTCTACGGAAGCGATATAACGGAGCCGCTGGAGTTATCCCGATGACATTTAGACGAACCGAACGCTGGGTCACATTCATTATGCAGGGCTCGCCTCCAGTTGCTGAGTATAGAGTGCTGTCTGCCAGCCTGTGCAGACTCAACACTGTCACATTGTGCTAATTTTACTTTGATTTGTACTGCTATTCTAGCGATGGAGCGGATAGGCGTACCGTTTTTGAAGATCCGCATCCGCGAGTGGCAGACCTGTAAAATCCGCTAAGAGATCCGCAGGAGGTGCGGATATATGGGTTCATCACTGTAGACTAAATTCATCCACAGTGCAGAACACTGAAGTCTGTCATTGGGATTGAAATGTGTGCAAGCGCTGTTCCTGTCTACAGAGCACCATCTAAGTTTTTTTTTCTTTTTTCCTAAGTGTTTCACAAACTGCCGTCGTGAGAGGGTGTGTGTGCGTGTGTGTTTGTGATCGGGCGAATATCCGCATCTCCACCCGCGGAAATCCGTACCTTTTTTTTTGAATATCCGCATCGCGAATGTTCAAATGGTAACATCCGCAATCACATTCGCGGATGTCAGAACTGTGAAGTCCGACAAAAACCGCATCCGTGGATGTTAAAAAAATGACATCCGCTCCATTACAACGCTATTCTATCAATATTTGAACTGCTTTTCTCAACAGAGACTTGTACTACCAAGACTGAAGCAATTACAGTGCTATTCTATAACGTGTAAAGAGTTATTTTCAAAACTCTGCAGTGCCGTAACTACCATATTTTGTTTATACTGCTATTTTTATTATGTTTCTGCACACAGTTATCTTCATTAGAGTTGCACTACTACTCCCATACAGTTTATTTACTGTTGTTCTCATTATATTTATACTGTTACTCTAATGATGTTTGCACTGCTAGGCTTGCAATATTTGTGCTGTAATGCTCGTAATGGTTTTACTGTTATTATTACATTGTTTTACACATTTATCATAAATCGAAATAAATGATACGTTAGGCTAAGCCTTCCTAGACCCAAGGCACTGCTCTAGGGGAAGAAACTGAAGAGGCAGGTAGTATAACGAGAAGAACTCGGAACTGGTATAGAAGAAGGTGTTCCTATAAAGTTACCGGATTAGCACGCCCGGGGACAGTAAACCAAGAGTAAAGAGGAGAAACATTCTAGGGGTGAGAAGTGCTGCTTGTTCGCTATCGAAAAGTCGTACGTACTATTTCCAAGCCAGGGAGAAATTGGTGCTTCGCGGTGATGAAGCGTCAGCATTTCTAACGTTTACAATCCAATGGGAGTAGGTACTGGCCTTACCAGACATGGAAACGGTCGACTGGAAATGAAGTTGCTAGAGCCTTCCGTCTGTGACGCCATAAATAAGACATTCTTCACTTGACTGCAGCCTCGTATTCTTCGGGGCCCAGGAAGAGATTTATCTGCAGCACGAACCAGTGCATTTGGGTTCCCTCAGCTACCGCATGCGGTCAGTGCGACTTTATCTTTAAAAAGATCATCAGCAAAAATGGGAAAAAGGAAGGATGCGCAGTGACCATGAAAGCAAGATGGTCCGAAGGCCTAAAGCGCTAGCAAAACAAACTCAAGCAATCCAGCAAACATTCATTGCCAAAGCAGCACGCAGAGATCATGCACAGCAATTGCTGCGCACGCGCACCATCACAGCAGCACGCAGAGATCATGCACAGCAATTGCTGCGCACGC
>LQNS02276866.1:10765082-10776820 GCA_001587735.2 Parhyale hawaiensis
ATCACAGCAGCACGCAGAGATCATGCAGAGCAATTGCTGAACAGGCGCACCATCACAGCAGCACGCAGAGATCATGCAGAGCAATTGCTGCACACGCACAGCAGCACGCGGAGATCATGCAGAGCAATTGCTGCACACGCGCTCCATCGCAGCAGCACGCAGAGATCATGCAGAGCAATTGCTGCACACGCGTACCATCACAGCAGCACGCAGAGACCATGCAGAGCAATTGCTGCACACGCGCACCATCACAGCAGCACGCAGAGATCAAGCAGAGCAATTGCTGCAAACGCGCACCATCACAGCAGCACGCAGAGATCATGCAGAGCAATTGCTGCACACGCGCACCATCACAGCAGCACGCAGAGATCAAGCAGAGCAATTGCTGCACACGCGCACCATCACAGCAGCACGCAGAGAAGTACCCTCGAAGACTACGTTCAATAAACCAATACGACGAAGGTCGCTCTCAGTGCCACAATTTGTCTCGTGTGAGAACACAACATTGGCACTCCAGGGTCGCATACACGGTGGCACTTGCCTAATTGGGCAGACGCCACGAGAAGGAAATCAATATTACGAAAGCATGACATATTATAGTGCTCTGGTTGTTACTTTTTTTTTCTCACGATCGAAAGGCATGCTATAGTTTACAGGCGTTTAACCTCCCTAAGAACAAGGAAGGTTGTATCATATATAAACAGAAGTTTAACAAAACCTATGGTAGAATGTAAAAGCAATTTGACGGGTGACCCCTAACTGAAAAATCTACATAGATTCCACAACGTTCAATAGTTGAAGCCTCAGTCTCCACAACAGAGGCAGCCGAACAGAGGAAGAAACAAGGGTTGTACAGTACGTGGAAGAGAACCGTGGAACCCATGCCCGGAAGGTGTTCCCACACAGGATCAACGCGCACACAGGATCAAGTCGAAAAAGAAGAGGAAGAACAGAGTACAGCATCATCAAGAGAAGTATGAAAGTGGAAAGAAGCAATGTCGGCACAAAAGAAAGACATCTTGAAGGTCAGGCTAAGGCCAATCTACAATACGAGCACACTGGTTTTGTTGAGGATGAATACCCGCTAGACCCTGAGGACTGCAAGGTTGAAGCTGAGCCCAGATTATCAGAACTCTATCGACAGAGACGGAAGACGCATACACGGCAATAACAATCCCTTGACATACCCCATTATTAAGTCAGTGGCCTCGATCGCAGTGGAGTTTGAATGTCAGAATCGCTGACACCGCACTCCGGGGCACCATAGGACATTGCCGCTTTAGCCAAGAAGCCGACGTCAGACCCAAGGGCATCGCTCTATCCACTTCGTTCATCAACAAGGTGCCTTGTGTTACTTCGTAGAAAACTAGCTCTTAAACCCGCTGCACATCGAGTGAAGCACTGGATGGATAGTAATCAATGTCTCTTCCGTGACCGTGTCCGCGTAGAACCCATCCACGGAGTCTGCTGTAGCAGGAGGTCATGTTGTGCTGCAAATGCGGCTTCTTTGTTCGCGCAAGCCAGAGAGCAAGTTGATGAGTGTCTGCTATGATATTTTAAGTTCATCTCTGCAAACAGCTAGCACGTGGTTTTTCCCACAAAAAAAAATGATCTGTGATATAGCAAAGTGGCTCGAGTCATTTCACACAAAAGTTTCTTCAACTCAGTTGAAAAATGCAATTTTCAGGAAGTAATGCCAGAGTTTCAATCCACCAGTGTAAGGTTTCATTTAAATACCAGGCTCTTTATTGCTGGTATGTAGAAGAGAACCTATATATAGTATTCTATTGAACAGTACCTATAGAGCATTCTAAACACGCAAATTAAATCTAGCCACGTCATTTATTTTCCCGTTTCCAATTCAATAAGATAATTTTCTGCTCAGTTACGGACCTTCTTCGACTCCTGTAAACGCGTCGTGTAAACAATATTCCCTGCATGAGTTTTCAAAAGCGGAATTAAATAAACAGGATTTGTTCTCAGGACTCACTGTCGTTACCCCGCACCTGGCCGAACATGAACGTCCTCTAAGACAAAGCGCCTTTTAGCACCAAGCGTAGAGACAAACTCGGTTTGTGTACAGACAAAACTGCCCACCATTTTTGTCAACCGCGTGTCAGTTTTTGTAGCGCAGGTGACAAACACGAAGACTTGGTTGTGGAGGACTGGGCACACACGCAATATTGCTACACTACGTAACTGGGTTTCCCACTGCGGGTGCGGAAGGAGGTAACATTCCAGCGAGGAGTAACAATATAGTAGTAAATTAGATTGTAAGTTATGTTAAGCCTCCCTCGATAGACATAACTTCACCTTTGAAGGTCTACACAGAAGGCCCAGGTGCGCTCGTTATGCGTTGTTTTAACCCTGTTCGTGCAACGATCAAAGCAGCTCCAGCTTTTCAGATTGTAGTATAAAAGGTGTTAACGATATTAAAATTCTTGTATAATAAGTGGCAATTTTTTACACTATAACGTAGAACGAAACGTATGCATCATTCACGTCGTTCTTCAAATAAAAAAAACTCATTCAATCCTCGCCCATTAGGAATATATGGATGTTATGTAAAGCATATTCAATATTCAGGAGTGTGCGTGTAGTGGGGCCCAGTAGCTACGCGAGCATAACCTCTTACCGCGGCTGCTAAACACACTCTGACCTTGAGCTCTCGACGAATCAGAGTTGCCAACAGCTCACGGGTTCATGTAAAGGTAAAGTCAACTTGACCTTATCCTCAACCGGGAAACCCACACGCACTGGTTTGTGCTGCAAATATAGGCCAAAAGGCGGCAAAGAAGTATACGGCGGCAGTCGCCCATGGATCGTCTAGAGATATGGCACCAGTGGTGGAATGCTCCATGCGACAATCTGCGTCCTCGATCCTCCCCCATTGCTGGGAAGGTCAGTAAGCCCACAGCAGCACGCAGACCGTATGCAGAGCGATCAAGTCAAGCGTCGCAAAGAACTTGCCAACCTGGTAGTGAGGTTTGAACCTGCGGCCTTACGATTCGATATCAGAACCTTTAGTCTGCTGCTACTCCGGGTCTAAATTGCGTCAAGAATACATTGATATAGTTTTATGTGTGCGAAAATGTTTTACGATAGTCCTTACGTCTCCGTCTGCATGATTTCTTCTTCGTTTCATGTTGGGGAAAGAGCTACGAACTCATACTCTCATACTGAATTTTCTACAGAAAAGAACCCTTGAACCATAAACGAAAGAATATGAGAAAACCGCGCTCAAGAGAGGGAAGGGGAAGGAAAATGTATTACGTCAAACCCATCCACGGGACTCACTGTTTCAGTGCGCATGACTAAAGAGAGTAGATACAGAAGAGGAAGAACAGACAATGCGCCATAAGTATGAGTGTGAATGTGACGGGAAGGAAAGAAAGATATTTCAAAGGCCTAGATAAGGCTAATATAACCTATGGCGGCCCTCTAAGGCTGTAAGACAGTGTTATCGATAGCATTATGTCACTTAACTAGCGCCCAATCGCCAAAAATCATGGATAAGTTCAAAGAAGAAGTAAAAATTGCATCCAAAATATAATATAATATAAATTAATCTTTGTTTATATCAATCTGTCCCTCTACTTATCTGTTCATGAAGTTTTCTGACGCGCATGGTTTGAATAAATCGTTAATATAACAAATTTATCTTTATCCGGACCCGAAGGAGACACTGGCGAAAGTTGCGACGAACTTGAAGGTTTGGTTAATATTCTCGCCATATTTTCCCCATTATTCTATAGGAGCGCAAAAGTTTAATCTCTGATGAACAGAGCCGTTCAGCGGCTGAATTGATAAGTTTCCAAGCACTAAGAGCACAGAGTATCCGATTTACCAGCTCATCCTGTGAGAGGACAAACGCTGAATCTAAGACGAATAAAGTTGAAAAACTCAACATTCAAAGTTATCCGCAATAGTCCTGACTGCAAGCGAACTAACATTAAGCTATAACGGCAACGGATACTGTCACTAGACGGAGGCCCATGTCTAGAGATGAGGTCTAGAATGCAAGCCCATTTCCATATCTCCTTTGTTTGTAAGCTAGAGATCAGCTACATTCTTTTGTGTACCATGCAATCTTTCAATAAGTGCTTGATATTGATCATTATTAAAAACATTCAGCGGCCGATTTCCTAAGCTTAGAAACACTCGAGACACGCACTATGTTTGTGCAGCAAATTTTGGCGTTACGAGTTCTTCTTACGAAAGCGTAAAAGTTTATACCCCACATGAACAGAGGCCTTCAGTTCTACAATTTATAAGCTTCCAAGCACTTTCGGCGCCCAAACATTGAAGGCTTCAAGAGCTTCGTAATGGAAGCAGCATCACGCAAGACGATGTGGGGTACAGACCCACTACAGACCTTCTCTGTTGACACCAGTCATATGCTAAGTATAGTGAGAGGTACGTATCGACCGAGGGCAGAATGGTGCTTCAGTTAGTTCAGTTGCAATAAGTTTGTATTGAGTGGGCGATTTGTTGGTACAAGTCGTGTTCTGCTAAGCGTCACCCTCAGAGATCTCATCTCAACACTTAGGACTCCTTTATGTTTGAATAACAGTAATGCTGTAGTAGTAACAACAGTAAAAATAGAAGGAAATTTTACTAAATGGAAGCTTCACTAGTGCAATGTTTATGAAATTATAGCACTTCGGCCTGAAAGCAACTGCACTATTGACAAAAATAGTACTTAGAGGTACAGTTACCTTGACCATAATCTACACCCAAACTAGGAAACCGCGCATGTACTGGTTTGTGCTGCAGATATATCTCCTCATTGACCCAAAGGATTGCACGGCTGCAGTCAAACACACTTGTCTGAGATACGGCGGCATTGACGGAAGGCTCATGTGACAACTGCGCCCCCGCAGCAAGGTCAGGACACCCATCCCCCCTCGCCCCCACACTAGACTTTGAGTGACAGCACCAACACATTCTTCCCTGGCTTAGGATAGAGCGCCCGACCTCGTGAGAACGCGTAAGGTAGCATCTAGAACCACTGAGACAATGGCAAAAGATAAAATATTATGTAAAAGAAAATCAGAGCCGAGTGCTAGCTACAGCTGACTGTAAAATGTGGCACCGACCGGCAACACGGCACCAGCTTAAGTCGGGTTACAAAAGAAAACTAGAGCTACACTCCGACAGTCTTGACCTCCACTAAGCAACGGACACACTAATCATCATCAATATTTAAGCATCTGTGCTGCGTGACATTCTAAACAGTTCCTGTAAATTTCATAATGATCCGGCAATAAGTCTTTGAGTTACGTTGCTAACAGACAAATAAACAGACACTGGCATAATAACAATATCTCCTTGGTGAATGTAACAAGCGCCGGTTCTGGTATCTCTTTACCCCCGGAAAGAACCGTTCGGTCGCATTTTAGCATAATACCCACAGCGGTGGGATGTTATGGTGCTGTGCTTGCATGCTTTTGTACCCGGGATCGCCTCTGCAATAAGCAAGTGAATTCTTGCGATATTTTGTTCACTGCTTCGAAATTTTTGGCGTTCACAGTCCATTGCTGGGTACTGAACCTCACTTTAAATTGAGATGGTTGAGAGGTTGCAGCTGTTACTAGAGCCTTTCGTCTCTGATTCCATAGATGGAACAATGATGTTGTGATCGACCGCAATTTACACTCCTCTAGGGCCTGGCAGGCATCCATCAGCAGCACGAATCAGTGCATGTGGATTTACCAGCTGGGCTGTGCAGTCAAATTAACTTTATCTTTTAGTTTAATACTATTTCCACAAAACTTGCTGACTTTAATGAGATCAGTTCATTTTGTAGAGAAATGAAACACAGGCAGTCAGTTTCAGTCAGGCTCTCAGTTATGATCAGTGAGCACGATCTCCACCTCAACATCATTGCACTGGGCCACATAATCCCCATGAGATATTTAAAAAAAAAAAGATTTTTAGGTCAAGGAATTAATACAGGTCCGAAACACGTTTTAGCCATAAATTTGACGTCTTGACAGTCAAACAGACGTTGTTTCGTAAGCTCATATTCCAAAACAGAACTCGTGACTATCCCAGAATAAAAAAATTGTGAAACAGCTGTTGAATCGACAAAACATTTATTTAGCCATGGTTTTAGCCACAATATCCAGATGCAATGTAAGCAGGTATGCTTCCTTGTTTCTATCTTTTTCGTTTAGTTTAGGGCCACCTAATGAGGATTTACGATCCCAGATACTCGTAAAGATATTATAATAGCAATAAAAAAGTAGCACTGTAGCAGTTGCACAAGTAAACCGCGTGTGCACCTTGTCTTCTACGAAGCTCCAACTTCAACAGCGTCCCATTCACAGAGTCGAGGCTGATAAAATCTTCTAACTGTAGGCACCACTAGCCAATATATGTTGTACTTCCAGTGAAAAGCTTCACCGACTGCAGCTTAAGCTCAAATTACTGCATTATTAAAAACTGAATAATTCATAGAAAATTAAGTCCGAAAGGCATTATCACTCAAAACTTACTTGGTGAACTAGAAACTATATCTTGCCGTCTGCTTTAGCACACACCAGCTAATTCAAGAATTCTAGAGCACGAGCCAACGCTGCGCAGATGCAGACAAGGTAACGGGCAGTATATTCGCGATACGTTATCTTAGTTTTCTTTGAGCTTGGCCGTAATGGTCTCGCGCACGCTGAGGGGACACGACAACTGCTGGGCAGGAGGGGTTCGTTTGTTTCAACTGTCGAGGGGCCCCAAGGATAATGAAGAACATAATTTATATAAAATAAGGTCGTTGTACGATAAAAGTTCAAAGTACAGAGATGACGGCTTGGGGTGAAAGAAGTCAAGAGCCGAAGTAAACTATACAGATAACAGCAGAGATCGTTTAAAGGTCAGCATTAGAATAAGGAGGAAAAGCGGGCATTAACCGAAATTTAAAATTATTGATAACAGCAGAGATCGTTTAAAGGTCAGCATTAGAATAAGGAGGAAAAGCGGGCATTAACCGAAATTTAAAATTATTGATAACAGCAGAGATCGTTTAGGGGTCAGCGTTAGAATTAGCTATGATCAGGTAATTTGCGCTGAAGCCCTGTAGACACTAATGAAGGAACATTTTAAAAAGCCTACAGATCAACATCATATAGTGCAGTGATAATGTTTCCTTGACTCCACATCCTATCCTGAGAACCCACATACACTGGTTAATGCTGCAGATACATCTCTTTTAGGGAGGGCTCAGAGGAGTGTACGCCTGCAGTCGACCGCAGATTGTTTGTTCTACGGCGTCTTAAATGAAAGGCTTTTGAAAACTGTGCCCCTTTCTTCGACCGTCCCCACTAACCTCCACTAGTGGATTATAAAAAGGGATTATGTTACATATGCTTTTGGCACATGAAGCATTGTGTATTCTTGCTCACCATACACAGTATGTACATAGGTAAACGCATAGATATCTACATTCTTGCTCAAGTAAAACAGGATGTATGTAACGATCGCCTAAAACATCATGCGGATTGAAAGATCGGATGGTATTTACCAAAACGAATTACTTGTCGACCGAAGCTCTTAAGTTTAGAGATATAGCAAGCTATTATTTATAGATCCGGCGGAAGGTCTTATCCTTATAGCTTGTCATTCAAACTGCTGTAGTAACCATAGGCTCTCACAAACCTGCAGATTTTCTTTCAAATGGTTTTAAGACTCCCACCCTTCAAAGGTCAACAGAAGCTAGGGTATATGCCGGCTTCCAAAACGTAAATGTGTGGGCGGCAGTGACGTGTTTAAAAGTAAAAGTACTTAGAAAGCACGAGCAGCATTAACTGTGGAGACATCATTCCCCTCTCGTCTGCACACAGGAGCACTACGCTTAACCTCCATTTCGAGTAGCCAGACCTTAATTAGCTTCTCACACTTGTAACTTACTCTTATAACTATGAAAATAAGATGTAAATAAATGAGAAGAACTTGACAGGGTTCCTACACAACTCTGCGCTATAGCCTGACAAACTTATTATTCTGCATCAAGGACAGAGATCACAACTGAATACTTAGTTGAACTCAGGAAGTCAATATCAAAGAGTATAGTGCTTCACTCTTTGCCGAACAGCAAAAAATCATCATTCTCAACACGACAAGTTTGGTGAGGCTAGTGCTCTTGCTATGCATTATTGGGTTTCCAAATGTTAGCTCCAATAGAGTTTTTAGTAAGTATTGACTCTGATATGTCTCACTGAAGCAAAGAAAAAAAGAAGAAAATTGCGCCGATTCTCCTTAAATATTCACGTTCAGCGCCGGGTTTGCGTTATGAAGAATTTATTTCATGTGTCTGTTTGATGGCGCTGTCGGGCTCGTGTTATGACGGATTTGCCGTAAATATGTGACTGGATTGATGGCGCGCACTGTCGGGCTTGTGTTATGAAGGATTTACCGTAAATATGTGACTGGATTGATGGCGCGCACTGTCGGGCTTGTGTTATGAAGGATTTACCGTAAATATGTGACTGGATTGATGGCGCCAACTGGCGGGCTTGTGTTATGAAGGATTTACCGTAAATATGTGACTGGATTGATGGCGCCAACTGGCGGGCTTGTGTTATGAAGGATTTACAGTATATATGTGACTGGATTGATAGCACTGTTCGGCTTGGGTTATGAAGGATTTAGGAATGTTGCTATCACTACTTCATCATCAAAAATAGGGAAAGATGTGAACACAACGAATCCTACCTATTTCGGCATTTGCTTTCCTCTGCCATGCCCTGTACTACACCACAAATATCACAGCTAAGTACCTAAGTCCTAAGTACCTATGCCTGATCCCAAGCAGAGATCCGGCCCTGTATGTACCAAGAAACAAGGTCATGACAAGGAAGTTGTTCGCAAGCTCGTCCAACCCTAAAATCTTGCAAGGACATCGCCAGTTGCGGCAATTAGCACGGAAAGAAGCACGCAAGAGGCTGACCTCCATTGCTTCTGTACGTCCATTTTACTGCCACGTGTGCGGGTTAATGCAAGGCGATTGAGGGGACGCGTGCTGCGAGGTACATAGAAATGGCGAGCCTCTAATAAGAGAAGTAACCTTGTGCTTTCAGCCGAAAAAAAAAAGTAATTTGCTTCTAAAGAGGACTATTGCGCTTAGGCAACTTGGTCTCCAAATGTGGAAGCGGGTTGTAAAATACACAGGATAAAGGTAAAAGTAGAGTCAACTTAGACCACACCCTCACCTGGGAAACCCACATGCACTGGTTTGTGCTGCGTGTATAGGCTCACTGGCCCCAGATGAGTAAGTGATGAAGCATTCTAAATTTAAGTGCGAGGTTCGGCTGAAGTGCATACGAGCCGATGCGTTCTTTCTGTAATTACGAGGTTCGATTGAAAAGTACGTAGCATTGTGCACTCGAAATTTGAATACGAGGTTAGGTTGAAAAAGACTTAGTCTGTTGCATTGTAAATTTAAGCCCGAGATTTGACAGAAAGTTTGCCGGTTCAAGTCCATGTATTTCAACTGAACGTGTGAGAGTTAGCTGAAAAATTTATTCGCTGTGCACTGTGGGTTGCATGTACGTAGATACACAAAACTGAATGACGAAAGTGAGCTGAAAAGTTCATAGGCTGCGTTCCCCATCTTACATCAAATACAAAGGAGGACTGGAAAGTTCATAGGCTGCGTCCCCCATACTAATATTATGCATCAAAAACAAAGGAGGACTGAAAAGTCCATAAGCTGCCTTCCCCACATTAATATTTTACATTAAATACAAAGGACAGCTGGAAAGTTCATAGGCCACCTAACATAATTAGACATATGTGTCTTACGACGTGCATGACCAATCCGGTAATGAAATTTCTTCACCGGCGTTTTTGGCTACGCTGGCACTACGTTCGCAAATAGATAGGAGTGTTGACGTAGCAAGTAGAGTCCTGGGATTCTTTCGCAGGATTCTGAAAACGAATCTAGGGACATAATCCTTCCATTGTACAAAGCATTATAGCACGCCCTCATTAAATTTAAAGCATGTTCTTCAATTCTGGTCGCCACATCATCAGTGTAATGATGTGAACAAAGTAGATCAGGAACAAGAAAAAGTCGGACTCATCTCTCGAGCAAAGACGACTCATTTGGCGACTAACAGAAACATTGAAGCATTTGAATGGCTTCAACGACGTGCCTACAACAGGATTTTTTATCAGAAAATTTGATAATCGTCTGCGAAACAACTCCCAAAAACTCAAAAATAAAGGTCTATGGATTACTCTTAGCCAGCAGTTTCTTCCCGTATTACACAGTGAATATTTGGATCAGATTCTTTTCCGCAGTTGTCAGTGAAGAGACAGTCAATGCGTTTAAAAAACGTTTTGACCAACAACAGGAACAACACCCTCCATAGTTACGAACTCCTCCTCCAGAAGCCACAAACTCTTAAGAGCCAGACATTTAGAGGCCATCCTAATGCATTATCCTTTATACTCCAACTAATTTAACGTATTCGTGTCTCTATGGGTCTGGTGAAACTAATTATGTTTGAACAATCAGCTCCTTGGCCAGCTGCTCTTTGGGAATGGTTCAGTTGGCCCGTCTACTGTATCTATAGAATGTAATCTACTCCTACAGTATGTATTGCCGCTTGTAAATTAACTTGTCCGCATAAGCGTAGAAATGAAGTTAAGAATAGCAAAAATGGTATAAGGGCGTATAGTTGTCCATAGAAACGTGGAACCCATGCACGAAGGTCTTCCTACACAGGATCAATGCCCATGCCAACAGTTGGCACGAAAAGAAGAAGAAAAAATAAAGAACGTCTTCAAGTACAAATCAGTATGAGTATGGAAATAGAAGGCAGAAAAGTGGAATCGAAGAAAAGGCGTCCCGAAGGCCTAACTAAGACTAAGTTAAACAGTGGAGTCTTCCTGGGCTTTCTGTATTAGCTTGAGAGAAAATAGGGTGTCATTTGGGGACTTTGCGGATTTAATTAGCGAGCAAAAGAATAATTATGTAGGAAAAATGAAAAGGATGATTAGAGTTAGATACTAACGTTTCACATTTTCCTAAATAAGAAAGATTTCTGAAGTGAAAAATCAAAATTAATATTTTCAAAAGTAATTAAGTAATGCAGTGGATCACGGGTGGTCTAGTACAATAAATTTTAGAAAGTAGATCACAACGATCTCGGCACAGTACGTCAATACATAAATGAAGTGTACTTCTAAACTGGCACATCTGCGTATATCAACTTGCATATCCGGTGTCTATCAAGAACTTTCCATGACATACGTAATGCCCTATATCATTATTTTTTCATGCCAGACGTAATGGTCTATTTCCAATAATATATATTTCCAAACCAGACGTCATGTCCCATTTTCATCGTTTTAACTTTCCCTGTCCGACATAATACCTTTTTCCCGTCAATTAATTTTTTTCATGTCAAGAGCAGTGTCCTATATTCATCAATTTATCTTTTCATATCTTTATCTTATCATATCTTTATCATTTCATGTTAAACACAATGTCCTATTTCTAGCAATTTATCTTTTCATGTCAGACGTAAAGTCCTATTGAACTCAATTTATTTTTTCATGTCAGAAGTACTCTCCTTTTTCATCATTACGTCTTTTCATGTCAAACATAATGATGTCCTAGGCACGGTTTCAAAGCCTCTACATCTGCCTGTCAACTCGCATGCCCGATGTCCATCAATATCTTTTCATGTCAGACGTAATTTCAAGGCCTGCCAATGTCACGCCCACTTTGCATT
>LQNS02276866.1:10784987-10796710 GCA_001587735.2 Parhyale hawaiensis
TACAGGGCTACTGATCAGCCCATGGCGAAAATTATATCCGAATGTAAATGTCCGTAAATTCTAAAATTCAGCTCCAGCGATAATTGAATGCCGTTCCCTATGTCAATAGCTATTTCAACTGCCGACTTAAGTCCATGGGAATACTAAATATACTGGTTGACGTATACGCAGATAATAAAGCAGGATACTGCCTGGCAACTAAAGCCATATATTAAATCATTTTCCCAATGTCCTTAGATTTTACAAATGCATACTAGCGACGTATATCAGTTATGTTAATTTAGGCTTGAATTTTAGGGATATTGCACCGACAATACAGTTAATTTCTAACGCTATTTTTTAAAATCAAGCACCAGACTTGCCAAATGAAAAAGGTAGCTTTACTTTTCCTGAACAATCTTATGCACGAAAATACTAATAATAATAAATGAAAGACTAGCCGTTCACTACACTGCAAGCAACTGATCAATTTTCCCTGGTGTAGATGATTTCGTTACTTAAAAGTAAGATATCTTAGGGCGTGTTCGAGTGGCACGTGAAAGTCGATTTAAGCCAAACCTACTTGACTTAACTTGTCCGAATCTGCAGACAGGTGTTCCGACTTCATCCTGTGTATTCAAGCTTTATTCGGTGACTTAAAATTGATCACCTTTCAGGGTTCTAAAAACTCAATAGAGATCGCAGTCGTTTGAACATAAGCGGGTCGCTGCTAACACCTGCAACGAAGCGAAGAAGTTAAGGTTCCTGTCGACAGCCCTGGACAAATTATAAGTCAAGCGGACTTAGCTTTGATCGACATTCACGTCTCAATAGAACACGCCCTCGGACCACCTCTTAGTAGACGACACAAAAATTGTAAGGAATATTAGCATTCGGGATGCAGCTTTTCCTAGTCAATAATTTGTTAAAATTACAGCCCAGTTCAATGACTGTAGAGTGATTGACTTCAAGTATAAATGGAAATTCGCATGACAGCCAGTTAGTTGACTGCAAAAAAACTTATGTCATACCTGCCGGTGCTGGAGAAAGAAGAATGTGCACCATAACGCAACAAATTCGAGTGGTTATGATATGGAAAGCGCTCTGCACTTTCCCAATGTATAACAGACACAAGTAGTTACGGGCGAGATATTAAAAGAAAGAAAATTTCAAGAAATCTCGGCGTGAAAATGCAAGATGATGCTACTTTTGAAAAGAAATAGAGCGTATGTGTGCCACGAATTTTCTTGTTAAGCGAAACAGACGCTGGGCTCTTTCGAGAGATACGTAAATATTACCAAGAACTGAATATCGCTCCCCTCTTTCGATACCAAGTTAAATAGGCTATTCAACCATCACTCGCTGCTAAAATTTGAGGCATGTATGAACTCGACGACTATCACGAAAGCTTTTTCTCATTTTCCTTTATAATTAAAAGAGCAGAAGTTCCGAGCACTGTACTTTCATAGACATGAAAGGAGCGGACCAAAAAACGTTCAAAGTTACAATCATGGAATGGGAGAAGTGCATCTGATTGATCAATTTCGGGGAAAACATCAGATGGCATTCAGGAAAAAAGTTTGGTATTATCCGTGACTTAGACTCGTTTTGAATGGCTGGATATTGTACCAAAAACTGAAACCTCAGACGCAGCAGCATTTTCTTCAAAGTCTAGTAAATGATCTACTCGAACCAGCAAAGGCGCCGTCCAAGTAGCCTATGTCCCCCGATGTGTGACCAATGGAGCTCGATAAGATATTCTTCATCACGACATTGCCATGGGTCCGACGACGCAACGTAGATGTGGTGTACACAAGACATGTGAGACCTATGTATACCAAATGCGAAGCTCATGAGCAGTGTTGGATACGATACCACACTCCTCCAAAGCATAGCTAAATGTGCGGTAGCACATGTTTCAAGTATTCAGTTCATGACCACATTGTTTATGTGTCATAAAAGGAATAATATTCAATATTGTTGTTGTATTGTAGAGAAAATTGCATTTAAACTATTTGAAATAATGTTTAAATCCATTACTAGTTCCTATGATAGGTGAATAAAAATTTGACTTTATAGTGTTCTGTATACTACCCCTAAAGCGAAGTGCCCATTCAAGTGTGCGGCCTGTAATTGTGATGAAGATTGAAATTTGTTAAATTTATGGCTATCACTATATGAAACTATACCACTATAGAGCCAGCATTTGAAAATTCAATGCATTTGTCCAAAAGTTTGACTTCCGGCGACTTCCTGGGTTAAGGTATGGTAGCGAAGAATAAATCACCTTATGTGATTAATTTAACTGTCAGTTTAAAAAAAAAAGTACTGAAGTTTCTCGTTATAGGTGGCTATTGGGGTGAGTAAAGCTATAGAACTTTATCCATTACAGTGCAGAACGAAAATATTATCAGCCATCGGCTTAAAAGTTAAACGATAAAAGCGTTTGCGGCATGCCAGATGCATAACGAACTATAGAACGCCTCGTGGCATAAGAACATCACCCACGATGGGGAGCAAATTCAACGCGGCCATTTTTAATGCATAGCCCAGTTTTGTCATTTTTTTACACCTAGGTCTACCCACCTGACCCCCAATAAAAATTATGAACATTGCTCAACTCCATTACCCTCGGTTTAAGTGGAGAAAAATATAGTTATATATATATATATAAATACATTCATACTTAAATCTTCAACGAAAACATTATTATCTCTCTTCGCTTGGCTCGCAGGGGATAAAATATCTGCTAAAAAGTTAGTAAATAGAAGTAATTTAGTCCATTGCAATGCATAACGAAAATTAGCAAAGCAGCTATCATTCACTTCGCTCTACAGCATACCGAAAGTAAGCAAATACTATTTATTGACTTTATTCCAATGCATGAAGAACGAGTTAGTAAGAGTCGTTACTCTATTTCAAATGCATATCGCAAGTTGGAGTAAAACTTACAGTCGTTTACCCCATTCCAGATGCACGACTGCATCACCATTTGCAGTTAGTTAATAACTTCCGCATCGCAGACAATGTCGCGGATGTCGTGCCAGGCCACAATGCATCAGTTGGCGAGTCTGCCACAAATATCGTGACCGTCTCATCATCGAGTCTGGAGACTTCACTCAATAGAAGGCTATCGTCTACATACGGGGCTTCCGTGACAATCTACACTGCGCACCACCGATGCTCTATTTGTTCCCTGCCCATTGGGGAAGCAATGACACGCACATCCAACTGCCGATATGGTTTGCCAAGACAAAGGAGACTTCGCGTGTCCTTTTCGTGCTTTGTCAGAGACACTGAAGGAGAAACGTGAGGTATGAGGTCGCGACAGGGAAGTCTTCGGCGTGGAAGCGCACGCTGGGTGTATAAAAGCGAGTTCACATGATAGTCTTTTGCCGTCGTCAGCGCTCGTTACGTACCAGAATGTTATGTAAATTTCTCGTAAGCAACTGAAACAGATGCAGCTTTTTGATTTGCTCCACAAATAAGGGAGACATTCTAAACATTACTGGCGGCACTGTGACAGGCGGGCTGACATCAAGAATAAGATTGCAGTATACCTTTCAGTCGACATCCAGCGGTAGTTGCAAGGAACAAGCTCAAACTGGTTACACCTGCTACGTAGAGTAAACAACGACCATGTGATGCGAGTCGGCTTTAACGAGGGTTTGTTTTAACCGGATTGAAACTACTAGAGAACCTTACGCTACAAAGTTTGTACCCTACCGGAAAACATGAGTGGAGCATCAGCTGAAATTGTGAAAGTTTCCAGGACAGTCTAAAATTTTTTGCTTGAGCAGTGATATAGCCGACGCACGCTTACTATGAGCCTGCAGTTCTTTTCAACCCATCATAGTATTATTTTGAATAAATTATATAGGTGATTGAAGATAGTACAAGCTCATAGCATTAATAGGTGCGACATTCAGCGCCCAATCTACAGTACATAGACTGCATGAATCGAAATACTTCTTTACCGACCTTGGAAACAGGAGGGTACGGGCAATAACCAAACTAACACGTGCTCTAAGCTCAACAAAAGGTTACTTAACTCAACAAAAAGTTATTTCATTTTGTCCCTATACAGCACAGCAGGGCGTCTACTAAGAGGTTCAGAGAGACAGACGCAGGTTACTAAATCAGCCGAATTCACTAGTTTCTCTGGACAATTTTTCGGGAAGTTCGTCAATTTGGGAAGACCTCGGAAAATTGTGCATATCTCTGCTGTTAAAACGGACACAGCAACGCATTCAGACGCTGAGTTGAGGAACACGTTCATTTGGCTGTCGAGTGAACCCGCCTTTGAAGGAGAAAGTCACAACTGGTCCATCTTTATCTAATGTAACTGCACCTGCAACCATGTTTTTCGAGCCAGTGTTAGGCCTGGCCAGTGACGTCAGCTGTAAATGTACGGCAGAAGTCCCGCCCCACGAACAGGTATTCGTTTTCCAAAAATTTTTGCTCTTCAATAATATCAGATAATCGTCTATAATTTCTCAATTCTGTTGTGTTTCAGTGTCGTGGCAACCATCCGCCACCGTCAACTGCTTGTTGACGCACCGACACAAGACTCCAATGAGTTCCTACTGAAAGGCAATGCCGTTTTCAAGTCGGTACATTGCAGTAAGCAGCCTCACACTATCCCATTAAGCCGTAGTACACTACTAGCTGACGCAAAAAAAGTAGATTTTTCTCCACAAAAAGCAGTGCCAAGAAGACACAAATTCAGTAACCAGCTGCGACTGGAGGTACTGAGTAGCAGCTACAGTTGAATCCTCTTAATCTGTCTACATCAGGACCTGCAGTTATGGTCGCTTCAACCGGCTGGTCGCATGAGGCGAAGTTGACAAGTTTAGGGAAGTCGGTGGTGGTGTGTGAGCTAACTAGTATATTTCCTCGGCTAATATTGAATCTTTCCGTTTGTCTGCAAACAAAAATATATTACGGTCAATAAATAAGTTTTTTAATATGCAAACACTCCTTTCAAAATTTGAATGACTTAGCGGAATAGAGACGATGCTAACGACACCTGCCGACAGTAAGAGCAATATTGTCAAAACTTAGTAAATTTAAACATAAACTGGCTGACTCCAAATTACAAATGTCTTTTAATAGGTAAACACAATGTATTGATAGCTTGGTTATAAACGATTAATAATGAATTGCTTCCTATAAACGGAATGTTTGTCACCATAAGTAAAACTCTTTTGTGTACAATAAATAGAGTTTGATTCCGTTGCGGCAAAATTGGCCGCTTTATGCGGATGGTCGGTTTAACCGAGGGACCCTTAACGCCGTATGGACTGTTAGGTACCTCATATATCTCTAGTGGTCGAATAGCTCAAAAATCGAACACGGCGACTCTCGGAGGCCTTTTTTCCGACCGTAAACGGCTAAGTTGCCCCTAATACGGCACTGGTATGGCTCCAAAACTGCTAAATTTCGTACTTAGGATGACTTCTTCAGGAGTCTAGAGCACAATGAGGAATTTCAAATCTTCCCTAACAGAATTTTTTTGGCCGCTCCAGAGACTAATTTGCGGATTAAGCTTTAGGGACGGCCTAGCATTATGCTAGTACGTTTTCAGGCTAGTCGTATGAACGCGAGTACAGCTTGGCGCGTTCACTATGACGGGCTGCTGTGAAGTTGAATGCGCTTGGCAAATTACTGTTAGTTATGGAGCCATTAAACGGTAAATTGTATATTGATTAGTCCCGATGACAGTAAGCGGCAAGTTATCGAACGTCAGAGTTCCAGCAAACCATAAATTATCACATGTCATAGCATGAGTTAAAGGTAAATTATCTCACGTCACAGTACCAATAATCATCAAATTATCGCACGTCACGGTGACATCGTATGCATAAACGGTAAACTTTTGCTAATTCCGCTGCCAATAAACAACAAACTATCGCTCGTCACTATACCAATAAACGCCTGATTATATGTCGTCATGGTGCAAACCACAAATAAAAAGTCATCGGCAAACATAACTCTAGAAACAATCAGAAGCAGCCCAGTACGAACAGCAATGCCTGGCGAGCTGAAGAAAAGTTGCCATAACAGAAAGCTGACGTCGGAGCCGGCGAATGTAGAATAAATGGCCCCACGTTTCCATCAGGATAAAAAAGTTGGAAAACAAAATATTCTCACCAATTTCAGCTGGGTTTCAGACATGAAAAATGCAGAAAGGCAAAGAAGAACGCAAGCAGAAGAAAGATTCCAAGAACTGCAATTCGGTCCTGGAGGGATAATTCCGGAGTATAGGTAACGACCCCTTGCAAGTATATTCACGTCTGTGCTTGAGAAGCTGAAGAAGAAAATATCCCCCACAAACTGCAATCCACTGTTGAAGCCCACTGCAAGTGTAAGCTAATACAAGAACTGCAGGAACTCCTTGAAATTCGTGACAACTAACTATGTAAAGTCGGCTCCAAACTCGATATAAGTTATGAGCAATAGAACAACTCCTGGTACTCACCTGAATGCTTGACAAGCTGGGGCAGGAAGGATTTCCAGAAGGCACACTCTAACTCAGACCCAGGGGACGGATGCGGACTGAGGAGGTGTAGGTCTTACTCTATGAGAAACCATCGTCCGCACATGAGCGGCCACTTGGTCTTGGCAAAGGAGCGGTGGTCGCCCTCACTCGGGTTGCTGCCGAACGAAAAAATTTCATCAGGTGGGAAGACGCCGAAAGGGACCCTCACACGGCCTGTTAACTCACTGAATATTCTCAACGCCAATATCTCAGTTCACTACCGAACGAAGGTTTCTCACTGTGAGGTACAAAGGTTAGGTGACCTTCACTCGGGCCGGCAACTCATAGTAAATCAACAGCTCCCCTGTCTCGGGTCACTGCCGAAAGACGGACTCATCATCAGACGCACGCACAGGCGCGACGGTGACCCTCACTCGGAATTTCAATTTGAACAAGTGATCACCACCAGTCACCAGAGTTGCTTCTGCATAACATCGGCAACAAATGCAAATTTTGAGGTAGTAATGGTCCAATATCACAATTCAGAACTTTTTGTCATAGAATCTGTAAGTGGTTATGTGGACCATGCAAGATTTACCCACCGAATGTATAATGAATTTGCACCACGGGCTTTCCATCACTACACCAAAGCAGTAGTAGTAAGTAGTAAAAAAAATAAAAAAGGGACAAGCGTTTTGGAAGCAATCTACTCTTTTGCGCGCAGTATGTCAAAATACTTTTATCTCGGTATTTTTGTGAAAAGCCTCAGTTTGGAAGCGAACTCCATTGAGTTCTAATTTCTCATCTGTAGATTGGATAGCACGCTACTACTGACAGGAAAACAAAGCGCTAAGCATCGCAAGGAGAAACAAAAGAAATATGAAGATAGATTACGGAGACACTCGTGCGGAAAGTCTCCTCCGTGGCTCCCCACACGGTAACAGGTAGAAGTCAAGTAAAATAGGTTGCTTACAAACATCCGTGACCAGCCTTAAGGGACAGAAGTAGAAGCAAACAAGACCTACTGAACTTTACAAACTGACCTCAGCAAGAGCAATTACAGCCAGATGCAGTGCTCCCCGAAGTAAGTCAAAAAGGCTACCCTTAGGGTGAATGAAACTTAAGAGATATTCTGACGAGGAGAAGCAGCCACAGACAGCCAAAAGATCCCTTTGAAGGGTCGCATAGTGCTTCCTCATACTTCCTGAGCCTAAAGAACGGTTACAGTTTATTTGGGGCTTCAGCAGGACGCAGAGCATGGTCGGAATCAGCCACCACATCTTTTCAAGTTTGCACAACCTCTACACCTCAGAAGGCACCAGTCTCTAGGCCCGTTGAGCTGTCATTACGCTCAACCTACTTTTCTTCTAAGCACTGAATCAGTATGTCGCGGAGCTTACCGAACAAAACGCAAGAGTGTGCTCCAAGCAAAAAATAAATAAATAGGCCCGAAGAAGCTCAACCTAATAATTTTTGCATTTTGATAGTATTAAAAAGTCGTTTTTTTTATGAAATTTCCTCGGTAAAACAGGAAAGCAAGTAACAACTAGAGCATTCTGAGAGCACATACCTCCGCCAAATAAGGCAACGGAAGCAAAAAAATTCATATTGACTCTGAAACCATAATTTTCTTCGTATAAATTTGAGAATCTAATGATTTGTGCCTTTTGATGGTTATGACAGCTTGTGCAAATTTCTTGAAGATCCCTTCATAAATTTTTGAGTTATACTGCTAACAAACGTTGTGACAAACATGATTCAAACATACAAACGAAAAAGGCCGATCTGCACCAAAATTCAATCATTAATGTCTTTTAACATTGCTAATATGTCCTATAAATTTCATAAGGATCCAATCATTATTTTAGGAGTTATTGTGCTAAAAAGCATAAAATTAAAAACAGTGACAAACAAACGAACGAACAAACGAATCATTACCAAAATTTGGTTATTTATTTTTTGTTATATACCTAACTACTCATGTTAATTTCATAAAAATTCATCCATCACTTTTTGAGTTATTGCATTGAGAAAAATGAGGCAGACAAACAAGCAAACGGATAGACAGATTTTCACCAAGAGTTAATCATCTGTTCCTCCTAACAAACCTAACAATCCCTGTAAATTTCATCCAAATCGGTTCATAACTTTTTGAGTTATCTTGGTGACAGACAAGACGAAAACATAACCTCCTTGGCGGGGGTAATTCGAGGCTGCTAAGTAAAGATTAACTCACCCAGTTTTGACGAAGTTGCCCCAGTACGTCATCATCTGCCGGGAAAGATCCTGCTCAGCCTCGGTGTACTCGCGGTACTTAGGATTGAGTGGCTGTCCAAAGAGGAAGCTGATCTCGTCACCATGAAGCGTCCCCATCCACTTGGGCCACTTGTTACCACTGGACCTATGCTTGAAGTAGTACATGAAGACATTGTTGCCCGAGTTGCTGTNCAGCAAACTCGTTCACGTTGCATGTGAAGTGATAGTCTCCGACCATCTTGTCCAAAGCGTTTCGGTTCTTTCCTCCATCTTCAGGGTCGAGCCAGTCTGTGTACTGATACATGATGGCCTGCAGGATGAGTTCGTTGAAGTAGGGGAACAGTGCTCGGACAGACATCTCAAATTCTTCTCGAGTAATGAGGATGTTTTCTTCTCGTCGGAAAAGGTTGGGAAGGAAGTACATGATGAACCAATATCCTTCTTCTGTATTACTTCCCATCAGTATATTGCACTTCTTAAAATCTCCATTTCTCAAATACTCAATGGGTAGCTTGTCAAAGAACGCTCCATCAATAATGGGCACAAAGGGGAAGTCTGTGACACCGTTCGATGTTTCACTGTTGACAAGCTCGGAAGCATTGACGGCTCGCAGACATTCAATGATAATCGATGGACTTTGTAGATCAGTAGGGCAGCCCACGGCCTCCGCAAGTCGTTGTGCTCTGAGTTTATTCTCTTTCTTACTGATTATGCCCCAAGGCACGGTGGCAGATCCGGACTCCATAATTGCTTGGCTGAAGAGGTTGCGGGAAAGAGGAGAAAGCAAATGCATGCTAATCGACGCAGCGCCGGCAGATTCACCCATGAGTGTAATGTTGTTGGGGTTGCCTCCGAAGAAGCCGATGTTCTCGTGTATCCATTCGAAGGCCATCAACTGATCGAAGAGACCAGTGTTGCCGGGGGTATCTGAGGTTCCCATGTACAAAAATCCGAGGTTGGCTACTCTATAATGAGGCGCAACGACGATAACATTTTGATCGTCTGCTAAAGTTCGATAGTCGTAGACTTCAAGAGTTGAGGTACCTGAGTAGAAACCACCTCCGTAAACCCAAACCACCACGGGGACGTTCGTCGGCCTGGGTTTCGGGACTATCACCGACAAATACAAACAATCTTCGCTCATTGGAGTGTTGGCATTCCACATAGTGGAACCTTCGAAGTTACCAAAGAAGTCGTCAACTGTCTGCCAACACGAGTTAGGCAACTCTGTGGTGTCTTTGATATCATGCCATCGGTCAATGGGCAGCGGATGTCTAAACCTCAAGTCACCTACAGGAGGTTTGGCAAATGGAATGCTGTACCAGGCATCTACCTCCCCGCCGAGTGGCGTCTTCACGGTCTTGCCTTTCACTTTGCCCTTCTTCGTGTTGACAACGAGGGGATCCTGGAGGGCTGAGGTGCCCAGGGTGAAGGCCACTGCCAGCAGCAGATACCGACACCACATTGTGGTCAGCTGGCTACCGTCCTGGGAAACAAGATACCGATACAAGAATAAGCCATACCTTGATACACATCTGGAAATAAACAATTCATTAACTTCCTAGCAGATAGGAGGACGTTGAATATCGCAATCACGAAGGGAAATTTTTACACAAATGCTGAAGCATAACTACAGAAGATTACAATCATGTTCCTCAGAGATGTTACGGAAACATACTTCGTAGACGCGAAAATGAATCGAGGAGGATACCTAATCTAGTTAGCTGAATTGAAAGTTTCCCTTATTAATTCCATCTATCAGCTTTACACGATGAAAGATTTCGTTTCCATTTGCCAGACAAAATTCAAAATTTTATTTGTGACGACAAAGTTTTTACCCGTACACAAACAGAAATGAGTGAACCAAGTTATCTTGTAAAATTTGAATTATAAACACTAAAGCTTACAGAGCACATAATTGTTGATGAACTTACCATAGTAGTTATTATTGGCACACATTGAGAATTGAGAGCTAGGAAAAGAGCTAATCATAATTATGTGTCAACTTATCAAGAAGAAATATTGCAAGTTTACATCTTGATAAGAACTATTATTATACTAGTGGCCCGGGCCGTCATTATAAATGACGGTAGAAAATTAGCACCTCGGGGTAACCCCCCTCTGTCTCCTGTGATCCAAGCAGTGACTCAGTTTTCTATGACGCATCAGTATAAGAAAATTTTGTCTCTGCATTCCTGCTGTCAAGTCTCAGTTGGCAGAGTGCGCTACTACTGGCGGGGAAAAAGCGTAAAGAATGGAAAAAGACACGAGACAGAGTAGAAGTGTCCCGCAGACTACACTTAGAACGGAAATACTGTAATAGCTTTGACCCAAAATTTACCATATCTCAGTTTTGCGAGATCAAAATTTCATGAAACTTGGATGGCAATCGTGACACCTTATGGCAATACTGTTGACTTTGTTTACATTTTTCTATGTCTCCTGATTGACAACTCTCTGCATTTTTCTCTTTTTGAGGTGAACGACAATTATAGCTTCTTGTATATTCTACTAAAATGGGACGTGGAAAAGCTCTAACTAACGAGGAGAAAGAAATTATCATAGAAGAAACTGCGGTTCAATTCGCTTTTAGGACCATCGCGCATTTTCGATATTTTGAAGTCATATATGAGTAGAAGGACGTATTCTAAGACGTTTTTCACGAATGACGCTTTTGCGGCAAATGCTTAGTTTTCAAGATATTTGACTTTGAAGTTTTATTAGNTTTGATTTCTGAAGTATAATAAAGGTTAAAAGACTAATTTTTAAGTTCTTTTTTTTTTCAAGAATGACTTACGTTGGAATGCTAGAGACGAAACGACGAAGAAAAAGAACTACGACCGGCGCCTGGCTCGACGCCGCGACAGGTTGTAATGGTGCGACCTTTGTCGTTTTCTTTTTACAAGGCTCCCGAGCCGTCTTGGATAGCGGTTGGCAACATTGGTCCTGTTTCATCTTGGCGATCTTGGATAGCGGACGGTCCGCCGGGCGGGCGCGTTTGCGCCCC
>LQNS02276866.1:10798044-10812663 GCA_001587735.2 Parhyale hawaiensis
AATGGGAACTTCAAAGTCCAATATCTCGGAAAGTATGCATTTGCGGCAAAAACGTCATTCGTGAAAAACTTCTTAAAATGGGTCCTTCTACCTATATATGACTTCAAAATATTGAAAATGCGTGATGGTCCTAAAAGCGAATTTTACATAAACTGCTAAAGGCACATCTCCTGATGTTATTAACTGAAAAATGGGACGCCAAATTGACACAGTGACAAGATTCTTGAAGGACCCTTCACCACGGAAAAAGCGATCACGTGTTGGGCATTCAAGGACTGTTACCGATAGAGACAAGAGAAATGTGGTTCGTCAGCTACGTAAAAGACTCGAGCAAAACAGTAAATCAATTTTTACAGCTGCTGGGCTTCCTGAAGTGCCTAAAACCACAAGAAATGACATCCTTCGCTTCATTGCTTCTGTCAAATCCCCTCTGAAATTACCTCCTTTACCCCAAGACATAAAGTTTTGAGGATGGAATGGGCAGAGAAATAAATGGATATCAACATGAATCCTGTTCTTTTCCCCGATAAAACACGGGCAACCATTGATGGACCTGATGGGTGGAGTAAGGGTTGGATGCTACCTGGAGGTGAGTGTCATCAACGCGTAAAACGTCAATAACAGGGAGGTGGTGTTATGATATGGGCTGGTATCATAGCGGATCTAGTTGTAGGTCCGGTTAGAGTACCTGATGGAGTGAAAATTACATCTGCATCGTGAATATTTTGTTTTTTTTTAGTCAAAAAGCTATTACCGCCGCTCAGTGACATTCGTAAAATTGACCAAAAACATAATTTTTCTAGAACCAGCACGATTAGTAGTTTGAAAATTTACAGACACTATAAGCATCATAAGCTCAACTTTCTGTGATATTTTTACTAAAATTTATAACCAAATAGTCGAGATGTGTTAATTCTGCTATAAAGCTATTATTTTCGTTCTAATTGTCTAGGTCGGTTATCTCGATCGACAGCCCATCTCACGGAACAGAAGGGGAAATAGAGAGAACCTACCTAATTTTACAAACTAACCTTATTAGCAGGAGCTGCGGCCAGCTTCAACATCCCCCGCGCAAAAGGCACTTGGGACCCTTGGGTTCGTGAGGCCCAGAAATATAGTGGCAGGGCAAGGGCCTGCCATAATATACCCCTTGGGGCACATATTGATAAGGAATAGTTATTATTATTATTATTATTATTCAAAGCGAGAGAAAAGCCGCGAGAGAAAAAGGCAAGGGCCAAAAAACACAAGGTCCCCACGCCACCCGACGCTCGAAACAGTAAACGAGTAAGTTAATGTCATTGTTATAATATTAAATGCACTAAAAAGTTACAGTCTGTTTAGAGGAGAAAACTATAAGTGTCATAATTACCTTATTCCTTACCTAAAGACTCATACGTATTAAGAAGAGAGCTGGGAAAGTTTCATCATTATTAATTATTTTATTACTTACCTTAAGATGCATACGTGTTAAAAAGAGAGAGTTGGGAACGTGTCATAATTATTTTATTACTTACCTAGAGATGCATACATATTAAGAAGAGAGAGAGAGTCGGAAAGTGTATGGTTACTTTATTGTTTACCTAAAGACGAATGCATATTAAAATCGCAGATATGGGCATGTTCTATAATTACTTATTAACCCCTCACCGAGCGATTGCAGACTGCTCTCACAGGAACAGTATTATGCAAGTAACCATATATAGTCACTTACCCTGTTAAGGGTAAACTTACCTAGAGAAGTTACCGAGTATAAATTGAGAAAGGACAGGCAGGACAGAACAAGATGGCGTTGTAGAAGGCGGTAATCGCCTGCCCTTTCCTCAACATTGACTGTCGTGTAATACCAGTAATTTCCTCTGCACGATAGAAGCTGGAGTTTTCCTGTTACTTTAATAACCACAAGCTACTCGTGCTACAGATCCGACATCCTCCAATTCTGTAAGAAAAACAAACGGAAAGTTACTCACAAAATTGTCAAAAGAGTTACGCTGGAAGAATAGTAGCAGTAATAATATTAATATTAGGAATAATACCTGCAGCGATAAGTTCATGGAAGCGACTTCATTATCGGGAAGTATTCATTTGATATGAGCAGAAAGGGTTCATTCCACGCACACAAAATTTAGGGTGGCTTCATACTCGAATTCACAATGCCGTGTGCTTTTCTGTCACACGTTCTTAAGACGCAGTGTACAGGAGGAATAATTGCCAAATGCAGAATTTTAGCCATCGGTTATCATCCTCTGCTCATATTACTCAACTTTTCCATTTTCGCATCTTATTTAGAGAACAATTTGGCAACGGGACCATAAGTGGGAAACCCAGAGCAGCCGCTCTAGATATCCATATGTAGCGGTTGCCATAAATTCTCAATGCATCACAGACACTGACACTATAGTGGATAGAGTGCTGCCGATCCGTTGAATTCTTTATTCAATCATTATCTTTACTCCCTGCATTCATAAATAAGGCGGGAATTTCTGACTTTTAATGCAACCAATTTCCACTGCAACTATCTCACCACCACAATAAATTCAATGCAAGTACTCGTACATCAGAAACAAACTTTATCCTAAGGTATAAAAAAAACATCCCGTTACAAACGTCTTAAAAAGCATATAAACCTATGTACAAATATCGCGTATAAAACGTTGAAATATTTCACACCAAACATCCCATACAATAACATTGGAATATCTCACCCCTAACATCCCATACAATAACATTAGAATATTTCACTGCAAACATCCCACAACATAAGACTGGAAATAACATTAGAATATCTCACCCCTAACATCCCAAACAATAACATTAGAATATCTCACCCCTAACATGCCCCACAATAACATAAGACTACGTGAGCGCAGCAACATCCTCGCACCACTGACACCTATGACAGGTGAACAAGCACCAGTGAGGTGCCACTATAGCGATAAGGGAGTGCGGGCAGCGACGGCCCAGAAGCGCCGCGTGTTTGTACGGTAAACAAATGAACCTCGCTGCTGAGGAGTGCCCGCACGCACCTGCTTATGCCACTCACACTTTTCATTTATACATAAAAAAATTAAGCCATGCCGCCCAATTTTCCTTGTACAGTCGTAGATCTACGGTCGTATCTATCATCATTTTCATCGTATACTAAAAAGATAATTATCGTAATGATCATTTTCGGTTTGTTGTTCCCATGCGCGGAGTTTTTCCGTGCATGGGTTCCCATGAAGATATCCTCGCTATTTAGACTCGTTTATGGCGATGCTAATTGCTCAGTAAGACGAGAACTAATAATGTCGTCACTAGGATCGTGAAGAAGTGTTGATGTGTGCTTAGAAGCTTTGCTTCTGTAGTTTCTTTTGTCTGTGAAATTGCTATGTATGCATTGCGCGTATTCAACATCTAAGACATGCTAGTTTAAGCGCGTTGCTACGCTGATGACCGGAAGGTCATCGAGCGATAACGAAAGGAAAGGTCGCACTATCTGAACGAGCACGCGCCGGATCTCAGCCTGGCCTCCGGATGCTCGGGATTGCTAGGCCAGGTAAGAGACATCAACTTTATGTCTCTCGACAGCTGTTGAAAACCAAAGGCAAAATCATGGACTGCCATCGAAAGGTTTTTTACGATATACGATTTAATCGGCGCCAGGAAGTTTCACTGTACAAAAGCTCGAGCTTGGTAAGCACGAACAGAATTTATCGTGTAGACCGTGTACCTTGCTCGTGTACACCACGGAACTTTGCTATACCCCGTTTTCATTTCCAAAGTAGCTGTACCTTAGCTACTTACCACTTGTAGCTTACTGCTATTACTGATGTATAAAAAAATTATATATAGAAGAATAAATTTTGCATCTTTCCTACAGTACTCTGCACTACATATAGCCTGAGCAACTTCGTATACTGCACCGACTATAAAACATCGCAGCTTGATATAAGGCCACAAACTTTAGAATATCAGAATGCAATCTGTGTTATTATTACTCTTACCCGTCTATATCTACTGGAAGCTCGACTTCCTAAAGCATAGGACAACGAACCTAACCCTATGGCCCATCGTAAAATCTACTTGAGAGGGCTCAAGTTTCGTAATATAGGATTGATTAACTTTACCCTATGGTTTTTAGCCCAACGTTTAGTCCCGCAGGAGCTCAACTCCCCATAACATAGGATAGACGAACGTAACTAATATGACCCTTACGTGTCTAGTTCATCCTATGTCATATGGCGTCAGGTATTAAATCGTGGGCTATACGACCTCCAACGACGGTTAACAGCACTGGGGAGGAGGAGGAGCAATACTGATCATTTATTTCGCTTTTGCACTTCAATGTTCAAGCTCTGAATTGTGGTGATCTCATAAATCAGTTTTCCAAAAAGAAGCCTTTCATTTCGCAAAATTCAATATTTTTTTACATCTATTGCAGCTGGTTATATTAATTTCTTCATAATTATAGCTTATAAACTTTAACATGTACACTAAAATTTGACAATGAGAATAAAATACAGTAATTTGGAAATTGAGTTTCCGCTGGAAAATTATACCAGATTATGTTACGCATGCCAGGTATTAAAAAGATTAAGACCACATTAGGATTCATACGCTGGGCCATAGACCATAAGGTTTTATAAGTTTTAGATTCGCCCATCCATTGTTAAATCTCGACGCCACTGAGACCAAAGATGTTACATGTGGTACATTGAGGCCCATTCCTTCCGTGCCAATTGCGTCTCCTTTATTTTCTTACTTCTACCGACCATGTTTATTGCGGTTTTCCTCTTGCATGCTGTTCCCATGCGTGGTGGGCCACAATACATGAATTTCCTGCTCGTTTTTCTTGTCATGTTGCTTGCCTTTTCCTTATCCTTTGAACCTGGGAGGTTCAAACTAATGTATAGTTTATTGTGATCTACTGGGCTTGGATGGGATCTTAAAAATATTGGGGTCCGTGGTAACCTACGATATTAGTAGGGGTTTGTGGAGATCACCGACAGGCACAAGCGGTTCGTGAAACCCTCCGACGAAAGCCACTGGAGGTTAATAGAGATTTTTGTCATTTACAGGTTTGTGGAAACCACTGAGAACCACTGAAAATTCGTATAGACTGTGACATCCACAGGAGGTTGGTCCAGACTTCATTCGTCTTTAGGAGGTTTTGAACATCCCGAATCTCCACAAAAATTAAATGAAGCCTCTGATGTCCTCACGAGGTTCCCTAAGACCTCTGATTATTCATAGTCCATATACGGGGCTAGTCAAGATCTCCCACTTTGCAGGGGGTTCGTAGGAGATACAATGGGGAAATACGGGGAGCATACCCAAGAGCTGTCTTGTTTACGCCAAGTTTTTCGACGTGGACAAAACCGAGCACAAAGCCTCGCGTAAACACGTCCGCCGAGCACAGGAGTGCAGGGCGCGAGCATCTTTACGTTCCCCAGGCTCCAAAGCATCAACAACCTCAAAGACTCAACAAGCGCCGCGATGTACACACAAACTTGAATGATGAGGGGATAATATTCATATTTTGTGGAGCTTCAAGCAGCTACTTCACTTCAAAGCGGCATCATGCACTTCGATATAGCAGCTGACCGGGTATAGCGCTCAGACCGGTTATCTCTTTGTTCCCTGATCGAAACCATTAAGGCTTCATGGGGCAGGTGACCATAAATGGGCATTTCCAAAATGCTGTTCCCAGAGAGTTCAAGCATAACTTAAACCTTTATTTCGCATAAGTGCCGTATACCATAATGCAAGCCGAGCAGAAAGACGGACGTTATGCGTTAACCCTACACGGCATGAATTTTTATGATATGTAGATGCCAAGTACAGGATCGACTGGTTAATCTTTGATTTCTCACGGGAATGACACTATTTAGAACGCTGCCTAAATCATAGAATCTGAGAGATTCGGTTAACTCTATTCGTGCCAGGCTGTATTTCTTTGCTACAAGGGTTCTCTGTCCTATTGTTTTCCTCCGGAATGCAAAGGGTTAGGGTTTAACGTTAAAGCTCGCTCGATTTAAGTATTTGGAGCGAGATAATCTAATCCTTATATACTTTGTTTTAACTTTCCTGTAACTTGAGCGTTGAGCATTCGATGGAGTCACCACGTTTGATGGAGCTTCAGACGTTAGTCGTACATCGATTAGGCTTGAGCCAGAAAAAATTTGGTCTAGTTCAAGAGTTAGTTTTCGATGTTCTCAAGCGTAATTCTGTTGCAACTAGCGCCTGAAAAACAATCCAAAGTGACGAGTCCAACACTCAGAACTGCAGCTATGGAGAAGTCAAAGCTAAACGTATCGATTAGCTTTTTTTAATATCCCTTGGCTGAACGAGCTCGTGCCTTCGGAAACTTTTATGCTTGCTTCTCAGGTACCAAACTCAAGTACGACAGAAGAGAATGAAACCTCTGCCTGCTTAGTGTTCCATTGTGGCTTTGATATTAAAGCCCTGAGTCCGTAAGTAGGAGTTGTCATAAAGTGGGTAATTCTACGATGAAAGTGGAATAATTCTTTACGGTACGTGATCAAATAAGACTAAGATTTCTTTCTTTAATTCAATGGCAGTATTTATATAAGGCAGCCGCACGGGACAATGCTACATTCTAGCAGAACATTTTTACGATAATTCGACAGTATCAGATGCAATCTCCAACAGACATCGTAAAGAAGATTGGGAGACGTACAATATCCCTAGAATGCTTGACAGAGCTCTAAGCATTGATGCGGTAATTATAATTACTAACGAAAAACAGTATGATGCTGTTCTGGCCTAATGCCCCACGCATTAAATACCTCCCTGCCTCAGGGGTGTCTAAATGATACAAAATGCCTTACCCAAATATGGAGAAAATAAAACATCAATCATCCGGAGGAACAGCGGTATCATTATTGTAGTCTGTGTAGCGCTGCCATAGACTTAAGCTCCTATCCAAGGCGCTAGTAATATACAGTCAAAATGAGGACTTCAAGGCTGGACTTGTTCGAAACTGCAGGCAGGTGCACTGGCTTCGGCCCACAGAATTGAGTTTCAGGCGTTGGTCCAAAACCGGTTACCATTGAGACTTCCAGAAACTCAATCTTGCTTCGTAAAATGGAGCTGAGAGCAGCCGCACTTCTAACACTTACACCACGTTTCAAAGTGACAAATCCAAAGCCAATATTTGAAGTTTCGGATAAGTCAAGCCTCGAAGACTTAATTTTAGACCCAAGCGAGCATGCTCATGGTCTACATGAGAGTGTTAGGTTACGATAGGTTTGGTGGCGTTAGACTAGGTTACAGTATAGGTTCAGCTACAGTAGATGCTCAACCTAACCTCTAGGCACACATATTGTACCTCAAACTCAAGTAGGTGACACAACATACCGGCATCGCCATAATTACACGCTGCGTGACCCGTAACACATGTTAGAGCACGTTCGATTGGGTCGTCAAGGTCGATTTAAGCCAACCCTATTGACTTGTCCGAAAATACAGACAGGAACTTTAGCTTCGTCACACTGAATCGTGTTGTAGGTGCTAGAAGAAGCGCGATTCTGTTGAACAAACTGCAATCTCCATTCTGTCGAGTAAGAGCACATGCTTGAAGATTCGGACCATTCAAACCTCAAAGGCATAATTTCGCTGCCCATTCAAACACGCCCTAACCGTTCACACGATGGTCACCATAACAAGGATGAGGTGATAGAAAATTAGGGTTTTCCATCAATGACAGTGGCGATCCTATGCAGGAACGCAATCTGCTAGGAGATCTGCAGTATATTCCGAATAGGTGGAACCCAACAATGAGTATAGCACTGTCAGAACCAGCTTACATCATAAAAGGAGAAAGAGACATTTTAACAATTTGCGAAGCATTAATTTTTTAAACTCACTTCGATATATGGGATGAGAAGCCTCCCAACACTCGACAACGGCGGCAGGGCTGTGCTCAAGTTAGTTTGTTAACTCTTTACCGCTTAGTGTATTGGCATTTAGCTACATTAATGACTGAATTAAATTGTGTTAATTTAAGTTTTTTTCGAGCATTTATCGTTAAGTCCTATGGTTTCGTGTAGCTTAGGAACTAAGCACCCTAGGCAACAAAAAACAATGCTTAAGAACGCTTACAATTAAACATAAAATTTAGATTTCAATGAAATGAAGAGCCCCCCCCCCACCACCATTCAACTCAATAATCTAAATTTATTATTGGGTCACACATTGCATGGAGGTTCAAACCCTCTGATCATAAAATTATGCTTAGATCAGTATGCTGAAAACATTATTTCTCACATTAATTGCATATTACGACAACGTAAACGGTGCAGTTCCGTGAAGAGGTTCCGCTTCGGCATACTGTTCGTAGCAAAATTATATCATCATAGTGATGTGATCCGCCCTGCAGGCAATAATAATCTCAGACTAAGTAGTTACATCGAAAAGGAAAAATGTAGTACCAAGTTGTTATGCTCTGCAGTCGTGCCTGCAGCTGTAATATGACTATGCATGTAATTTTACGGTGTGTTTGAATATCCGTTTGCCGAGGACTGAGTGGTGAATTTTTACTTTAGAAACAGTGGAAAGGTACAAGGTATACTGTATGTGCTGAGTCCAAATAAGACATATTCGGACTCGGCAAATACAGTATAGTATACCTTGTAACGCTTTACTGGTCCTACAGTAAAATTTTCCGATCGAGTTGCACAAAAGACAATGTTCGTTTCATCATATTTTATGTGGCAAGTAACGCGGAAATGGGTGTTCAGCGCCCACCGCGCTTATACTTAAGGCCGAAGTTTGAAGGAAGGGAAACCCGACCAAATAGCCCCCCCCCCCCTCAGAAAGAAAAAATCAAAAGGTAGAAAATGATGCGAAAGATCTAGGAAAATAACTCGATTTAGTTCCATACAAACTATTAGGCTGACAATGTCTCAATAGACGTACCAAAAATCTGGTACTTCTAACATTAAAGACACTTAAAATAGCCCGGGGAAACTAGTGAAAACTCCTTAGAAAACCCCACTCCTTATTTCACTCAACTCAGAAAGACCTCTACGGGTGGTAAAACCACGTTTCTCCACAGATAAACGTTCCAAAATTTTTGGGTTTGCGTCAACCGGTCCTGGCAGGACATGGTGAGTTTATAGGTTTCCGGGAGGGCACGAGGGACCAACCGGTACGGCGATAGACTAAAGACCAGCGATGGTTGGGACAAGTCGCATACATAAGTTACGTCTCTAATTCTTACAGTATGATTCAGGCGCAAGCAATCTGTGCGTCGTGACACAGGAATGTAAAGCTCCATAGCGGAAGTGACCGGTTCGAGCTGCACAAACACATTGCGCTGAGTGTGCAAAATACCGAGCCATCGCGTGATGGTCGGTCATTTTCTGCAGAGAGGCTGCAGTGACTACAATGCATAAAATAAAAAAAAAATTGCACGGATGCAAACTCGGATACCGTTAGTAATATGTAGAAAGGGTTCGAACCTTCTGAAGCGGGTTTACAAATAAAAATTCATGCCGACAAAGAGATATGCTAAAATATCCATCATCGTCTCAGTTGGTTTGTTGCAAGTGTCCCTAGTGAAGGTTCAGATCCTTTTGAAAAATGCAGCGAATAGAAAGCTGGGAAATTTCTCCAATTTAAAAGAAAGCGTTTAAACTTTTTGGGAGCTCGACAAGCTCTGAAAGCATCAAAAGGTCATCGGGTGAAGCCCAGCGAACCCTCCTTCACAAGGTCCTCAAAGGCTTTAATACAAATTGGAGAAAAAAAAGAGGATAAAATAAGCGGATGATCAACAGGAGTATCATGAGTGAGCGGGGCAGAGCACGCATCGAATGCAATAAGTCCCGACGGATTAACTGAAGAAAAGGTAACAAATAAAGGCTGCTGCGTAGAGGCATGACGCAGGCAGAGAATGATGAGATGATAGAAGATGTATGCCCCAATATAAAACCAATGTACATGAACAACAAACGTCGGCAGTTTCTAATTCGATTTTTCTTAGCAATAAATACTGCTTTGCTCATTATCGACTGTATATAAAATAACTAATATAAATAGAAATTATTATTATTATCATATTCCTGTTTTTCTAAGGTGCCCACGTCATATGATCTAAGTAAGTAGTGAGACTGAGTTTATTATGTCGCGTCAGTACATGAATGTTTTATCGCAACATTTCTGCCAGAGAGTCTCAGTCGGTCGAGTGCGCTACTACTGGCGGGAAAAGGCAGACAGCGTGAACACTACAACACTACACGGCTCGGCTTATCGGATTCGCTCAACCATGCAGAACAGAGCAAGAAATGGAAACGAAAGGAGACATAAGAAAGAAATACTCGAACGGAGGGTCCCTTCGTGCCCCCCTCCCCCCCTCCACCCATCTTATATGGGATAAGTTCCACTATCAGGCAGCCCACCTCACGTTACAGAAGGGGAAGTGTAGAGAACCTACCTAACTTAAGTAACTAACCTTCTCAGCAGGAACTTTGACCAGCTGCGGAAAAGGCATTCAGGACAGCTTTCGGGTTCGTGAGGCCCATATATTCTGACAGGGATAGAGCCCGGCAAGATATAATCCTGAGGGCTAATAAGAATAGGCACTCGGAAATATCATACCTATTGTAATTTCTCTACATGCACAAACATCTGCCGTGCAGCGACCCAGGCAGTAATAACAACGTGACAACTACACAAGCATAGGAAAAAAAACAATGTTCGTCAATATGGCGGTTCTGCAAATCCAGCGGCGACAGCGTACGCTAAACTTTCTACACAAGCATAGGAAAAAAACAATGTTCGTCAATATGGCGGTTCTGCAAATCCAGCGGCGACAGCGTACGCTAAACTTTATACGCCTATATTTATTTCATTGCCAATATTGATGCGCTTTATCTATGTATGCTTGTCTTATAGAACGTGGTATCAATACTCCCTGCCCGCATCGTACAGGTAAACAAATATCTATACGTAATAAAAACATTCAGGGAAACTACCAACCAGGGATGTAGCTACTGAGTTCCTAATGAGATAATTACCTACGCATTCCTTTTCATTGTATGCTTGTCTTGATCATCAGTTATGAGTATACGCCATTAGAACATTTTCTGCAGGATCCTTTTCTGGAACTGGCGCATTTTGAATTATCGTCTCGTTAGCTATAGTCAGGAAGTTTAAGCCTCCGTTTCCGAGCAGAACGATATCACAGAGGAAAGAGCAAGGGACATATAGTATGTCAAGAGAAGTGGGGAACCCATGCACGAAGGTGTACCCACACAGGATCAACGCGCATGGAAATAGCAAGTCGGGAAAGAAGAGGAAGAACAGAATAAAGCATGAGCAAGTAGGAGTATGAAATCGAGAAGGAAGCAAAGTGGGCACGAAAGAGAGACGTCCCGAAGTCCTAGCTAATGGCTGAGGTAACCTACACGAGCCCCCTGGGGTTGCCTGGCCCCATAACATAGGATGGACGAACCTAAACTAACCTAATCCTATAACCTATGGCCCATCCTATGCCTCCTGAGGGGAATTAACGTCTAACACGCGACTAATTAGCGTCGCATTTAGTTCTTAAAAGGGGGCATGGCTGTGGCCATCATGTTCTCCCCTCTTATATAGCGTAACGGATAAGGGCCCTGCCTCACTCGTTGTCGCGAAGTTGGACGTGCTATTCCCAAGCCAGGGAGTCAAGTCTTGGTGCTCCGCAAGTCTGGGTCAGTATTTGTGTTGCAAATAGTCTACTGGGGCGGTCTACTGACACTGAAGAGGGGGGTGTAGTTTTCATATGAGCTATCCGTCTATGTCGCCGAACTTGAGACTATCGCTGGAGGACTGCAGCCGTACACTGTTCTGGGGCCTAGAGGAGCTTCAGCTAGAGAACGAATTATTCATGTGGGTGTCCTAGTTACCCGTAGGTATACAATGAGGCAAACATTCCTTTTCGTAAAATACAACTTGATGTAGGAGCGTTAACCAAAATGTCGTATCCAAGTAATGACTATGTTGGGTGTATGCCCGCCCGCAGTTGCCGTGAGGTAAGCGAAAAGTTCAAATCGTAATTGCTGCTTTCGTTCACTGAAGGAAGAAAATTTGGGTTAGGTTCGCTTTATAAAATGCCCAAACTAAATGGTTTTGAACTAAGATTTGTATCGAAGACAATGAGAATTTGTATATTTAAGTTCTTTTTTGGCCTGTATAAATTTATTTAGGCCAGCCCATTTTAATATTCCGAGCACCCAGAGGTGCTCGTGCTCCCTACGGGGGCGAAATAACCTTTTAGAGGGTGCGATACATCGTTTGATTTGATTAATTTGAAAATTAACTTAAGTAGTTTGCGGTACAAAAGTAATAAATATGGTAATCACCATATGGGTTATTAATTTTGTAAGGGGTGCGAGAACATATGAGAAGTTTACTAGGGATGCCAGGTTTAGAAAAGGTTAGGTACCGCTGATATGGGGAGATGCCGTAATAAGCAAGACTGGAAAACACGCATCTACGGAAAATTTGAGGCGAGATACACAAATGAAACTTTTGCACCCAATGAAATTATGTTAAAAGGGAGAAATTGGCGCTGAAACGAAAGCAATCGAACCATTATTGTGCAACTGGCAGCCGTTACAAACATTAGCTAGGAGAAGATGAAGAATTAAGCATGACAGTGGGCAACATGTAAGAAAATTTGATTGGAGATCAACAAGTCAATCTTGTCCATGCAGCGAGAACATGTAAATAGGATAATATTGGCGTCTAAACGAAATCAATCGAACCATTATTACGGGCATGGTAGCCGTTACAAGCAATACATAGGGAAAGGTGCAGCATTGAGCATGACTGGGAATAACGCGTTAAAAAAAAATTAAAACGAGATACACAAATGAAACTTGTTTACCAATCGAGATTGTACAAAAAGGAAGAAACTGACGAAAGCAATGCCGTTACAAGCAATGTACAGAACCGTCGTTCCAAACCAGGAGTGCGAACTGACCGGCCAGGGAGTGAAAAATCTTTGATAACACAAGGTTAGATTCATAAGTTTGTTTGTAAATTTGGTGTCAATTCCATTATATATCTGTCGACTGATCAGTTATTGTTTTTGTAGGGGGTGCGAGAACATATAAAAAGTTCTCTAAGGGTGCCAGGCACAAAAAAAGGTTGGGAACCATAGTATTATAGTATGTAACACTCATACTTGCGCACTGTTTGTAAAATATTTACCTGAGTTAAAAGCTGTGGCTTCATGGCTGTGGCGCGATACATGTCTTACTGTGAAATTGTAAGATATTTAGAATATTTTTGCTGGTCTTTCGTTATTCGAGGCCAACGAAGTGGTTATGTATGCAAACAACACCGTTTTATCCCCAAATCACATTTCAACAGCAATTGATTCGCGCTCTTTACAAACGAAGCTCACCCGAAATTCGCGTCGACGAAGTCAAAAAAAAAAAAAAAATACAACCTAGCTGCAGCACTCTACCGTACGCATCACACACCCTACCTCTGTCAGTCGTTATATAGAGGAGCTGCGTCGATTGTTGGCCGACGGGCTGTGAAGGCAACGCAAGTGCTAGTGGGACTCAACTTTCAGGTCGGGCCCCACCGAAACAACACAACAAGCGATGTAATGCGACTTTTGCGGGAGACATTCTGCCTGTAACCGACGGCAATGCACGGTGTATTGCGCGATAAGGGTTGCGCAGAGGTGGGGACAGTTGGTTGTTGGGCCGCGACGGCAGTTTCTTTTCAAGCAACATTTTTTTTTGCGTTGCATGTCGATTGTTGCGTCTGTGGGACCCCGTCATAACTGTTTACACCCGACGTTGACGAATTCGTCACTCTGGAAATAACAGGCATATTGCTAGAAATTGAATGGAACTAACGAGTGTGACGATTACGGCGCATGCTCTGTTTACGATCATTAGCTGTTACGTCACAACTGGCAACGACTTGCCAGTAGTAGCGCCAACCCTGCTGGTGAGAGACGCGTGTTGTCCAGCTATTACTGCTGTAAATTAGTTCCCAGAGTAATTGGATATTGCACCTGGAGATCCCGTCACGTACAGACCTCCTTTTCCAGCGCTCATGCTGGATGGTGTATCACTTCCTGTGGTTAATGAGTTGGTAATCTTGGGTGTCAATTTTGATCCAAAGTTGACGTTTGAGCCCCACATTCATTCGGTAGCCTCACGTGCATCGCAGAAAATTGATCTTATGCGGCGTGCTTGGAGGGTGTTTGGCTCGGTAGAATTGACACGTCGCTGCTTTACTTGCTTTATCCTCCCTCTTCTGGAGTATTACTCTGTAGTCTGGGGTTCTCCTGCCGATTGCCATCTGTGTTTGCTTGACATAGTGGTTCGTCGATGTGCGTTCATGCTGGGTGGTGCTGTGCCTTGCGATCTGGCGCATCGTTGCAGAGTTGGTGGGGTCTGTTTTTCTATAAAATCTATAACTGCTCCAGTCATCCACTGCCTGAGTTTCTTCCGGATTCATTTGTTCGGGTGAGGTATACTCGGCGTACTAGTGCTCTTCATGAGTTTGCCTTGGAACCGTTACGATGCCGTACGGGCCAGTATTCCCGTTCGTTTTTTTCCATCGTGTGTGGATGTTTGGAATGGTCTTGATGGCTCTGTCTTTGCT
>LQNS02276866.1:10860796-10872412 GCA_001587735.2 Parhyale hawaiensis
CATCGAAGCAAATGGTAAGATATTCTTCAGCTGTTCAGCGGGTAAAGTACACGAGACTTTCTTGGCAGCAAATAATTTTTTTCCAATGTGGGTGCTTCTTTCAACAGAACAACTTTTCACTCGAGGAAAACCTTCCGAGTTATATGACATCTTCGAGCATACTGGATACAGAGCTCAGTAATTAAGTACATTTATCACAAGACAATATCGACTGCGGGCAAAAAAAACATTGTTTTGCAGCGTATCACAGAAGGAACGCTTGGCGTTGCTGTGCCCCAGCAAGCTTATAAGGAAGTTACTATGAAAATTGTAATCAATGAAGAAGAGTTATTACCCTCATTTCATAGTGTGGCACGTCTCGCCAAGATCTTGGCGAGCAGTTTGCCGCCCTCGGAAATGCGGGTTATCACAAATTCTTCGCTGTCATTTCTGACAGCGCGGGCAGTCTAGTACTTTAATTATGTTTGTATGTTCAAGAATACAGCAAATTTTCTAGAATAAAGTCTTGAGATGAAGAATATAAGAAAATTAAAAATATATGTATATATATTTGCGTGTGATCAAGAATACAGTAAACTTTAACTATGCCAAGAACGCAATAAAATTAAAGAAATAAATAGGCTCTGTTGGAAGCATAGTAAGCGTCAAATAGCTCCGTATATCAATTTACATTCATAAGCACAGTAAACAAGGAAATTTTTGCGTTCTGGAACACGATGAACATGGGAACAGTTTTTATGTAGCTACGTGAAAACGCAACAAAACCTGCAAAATGTTCGTACAGTAAGTTCAGAAACACAGAAATACAATAATTGGAGAAATTGTTCATACCTGCCGAAACACAGTTAGCCTAAAAATGTTCTTCTCTCGGCAACACAATAGAACGAAAAAATGTTCATACCTTCAGAAGCACAATATGCGTGAAAATGTTCATATGATCAGAAACACAATGCCAGCTTGAAAAATGGCCGTACGTTTAGGAACACAACACACGAAGCGTCTCCCCCATTTGCTTTGAGAGATGAATTTAAGTGTACGCCGCGAAAAATTCGTAAGTGTGACGAGCAAAAAGATACAAGGGAGGTTGCCAGTTGTTTTATGCGTACGTTTCAGCAATGCGGTGTGTTTTTTTTACTCGAACCATATTTTCAGTTTCAGTGACAACTCGCGAAAAGCTGGCAAATTCACCGGTTTGGAGGCCCACACTGCCGATGCCGACTAGAAAATTTCGTTAAAATGGATGCGTCTGAAAGGCCGAGGCTGTGGTGATGGAAGGTAGTTGTCACTACAGTCTTATTTTTGTTTGCACACTGAGAGAACTCACTAGTTAAGGTAACTTAATAATGCTATCGAAAACGCTGTACAAAAAATATAATTTTATTGTAGCATACAGAACACTGAATTAGACCTTTTAGGTTTAACATGAAACGTTTTTGATTGAGTTATGTGATACGTAACACTCCGCAGAAATTTGTCTACGGATACTACGTTTAGAACGAATTACTATCTTTTCATCATTCTCACAATCCAGCGTGTGATAGCATCGTTGGGTTCCAGCTAGTGAGTTCACTGTCCGCAGAAGACGCATGATGCCCGCCGCGTCGTTGGAGTTCCTTATTGCAATTTCTGAACGATCTGAGGAACCTAAGTTTCGCCGAAAACCACGAGAACGTAAGTCAAAATCACCTATTTTGCGCACCCAAACACCCGACGTCAACGAAAATAACGTTAATCACGGATCCATTTAAACGAGACAACGCAGTGATGATGAATGGTAGGTGCCGCAAGTCTGGTGTTTTCGTATCTATTGAGGCAAGGGAGATGCGGAGTGAGGAGGTGCTGTGCTCTCAGGTGGCACTGCTGCCGAGGGAGGAGGTGCCACTGGTATCACGGGTGCCGACGCAGGAAGAACTACTGCAGCGCCCCTTACAACGGGTCAGCATCTGCTGCACTATCGATCTAACGTACCAGCCACTTGATCAGCCACTCAGCCAGCTCAGCCACCTGAGCAGCCACTGATCCGCCTGTGGCGTGGTCTCCAAAGTGGGGACTGAAGTCCTCTTGAGGAAAGAGATGTGATACCCTATAGCTTGCTGAATATGAGAGCCTTCGATGCGTCGCTCGTTATGGTTGTATGCCCAAGATCAAGATAAAACCAGTATCAATCGTACAGCTGGCTGAAACTTTGCTGGGAAACTGCCACTAAAAGGGTAGCACGGTTAAAAGGGAATTTTCAAGCCCGAGACAACATTGAAAGATGCTGTCCAATGTAGTGGCTAGATTAAAAAGAAAACTTTTAAACGATTGAGTTGACCGAAAGAAGCCACCCAAACTGTGGTTAAATTTAAAAAGGCCTGCCACGATGAAGGCAAAATCAAATGAAGCCGTCTAAGACATAGGCAGAATTCAAAAGAGTCGTCCAAGACAGGCGCAAACTTGAAAGAGGTCATCGATCACAAGGGCAGTATTCAAAAAAGCTATCCATAACAGGGGCAGGATTCAATGAGACTATCCTAGACAAGGTCAAAATCCAAAAGGCCTTCCAAGACTGGGACAAGATTCAAATAGGCCGTTCAAAACGGTGACAAAATTAAAAAAGGCCGTCCAAGATAGTGAAAATTCAAAGAGCCCCTCCCCTAGAGCAATGGTTTCTTAAGGGGTCTATAGAACCTAGTAGACCCCTTGCCTAGGCCCTAGGGGATCGATCATAGACCCCATTAGGGGTCTATTTAAAGAAAATCTCTATTTCCCTGTTTTGTATTTAAATGCTGAAAATAAATTCTGCAACAAAAACGTGTACATGTAGTACTAAAAAAAATTTCTTAGACTCATTATGCGTGACATATATGCTTTTATACATTTGTAAGGAAAGATCTGCTGAGTTCCCTTTAGAATAATGCGCACTTTTTTTTTCTCAGACACAAAGTTGTCTTATAGTTACGAGAGTACATACTAACGGGAGATAATCTAAATCTCGCTAGTTTTGTAATTCACAACTTAGTGAAGGGTTTCTTTGCATATACAGTTGCAAACTCTAAAAATATACATTACTATTTTACGAATCTGGTGCAGTTTGAACCGCTGACTGGCAGCAGTAAGGGACATGCGCATTAAATAACCTTAAAATGTAGAATATTCTAGTTAATTAATATTGATAAAACAGTAGATTTTCTTTACCCTTTGTAACACAGGTTTTACCTAAGTGTAGTATAGTTCGTACATGCAACACTAAAGGGGTCTACGACAATGCATAGCTCTCATTGCAGGGGTCTGTACTGAACAGTTTTAGGAACCACTCGCCAAGAAGAACCTGTAGGTCACTTTGCCTTTAGCTCGGCCATCTTTCTTCCAGTTAATACATAAAGGTAATTTATATTGAACTTGACAAAAATGTTTAGGTAATGTTTCGTTATTGTGTACAGTAGCGAGCATATGTTAAGGGAAAGTAAAACACATAAGTATTTAATATTTATTGGAAATAAAATACTGAAGCAACTGGCTTGAAAATTAACAAAATTTTAAATATATGTTTTGTATATATCGTCATAAAATTTCAGAACATTATAAAATATGGTCACAAAATAAACAGAAGGAGAATGAAAATTTTACATTTTTCCTCGGTGTGAACATAAAGGGACACCATAAAAAATAATGAAATGTAAAAAAATTTCCCCACATAACATAATAATTTTCAACAGTATTATTAATAATTAGTAAACATTCTATTCCTGTTTATTTCGTAACCACGTTTTGTGCTCTGAAGTTTTATCACGGTACATACCAAATAAGTATCTAGTATTATGTTAGTTTCCAAGCCTTTTGGTCTAGTATTTTATTTATAACGAAGGTTTATCATTTATTTATTTATTTTACTGTCCTTTTATTAAGCTCGCTCGGCTTATATTTGAAATATCTTCTTTTATATTTCTCCCTTTGATCCGAAATAGCAGTTTCACAGCCAAACAGGTCATTTGCAGGGGAAATCGGGAATAATAAAAAGGACGTAGGGACGCTATTTTTGGTGTCTTTTTTCATCCAATGAAACAATTATATCGGAGCACATGAGTAACATTTAGGCCCAACTATTTGGAAACAGAGGGAGTAATTCAGTCGATTCGGCGTAATTAATGGGCCACCGGTTAAACCAACCAGCCCCGCAAAAAGACCAATCCTACTAGAACGAAATCAAACTCTTCGTATTATACGCAGAGCAGCTTCATTTATTACGACCGGGGTGCTGTTTATGCGGACCAACACAACATCATTATCATTAATTTGCTTATATTCCACTATACCTACATATAATAATACACAGTTGCTGGTCGCTTGTTCCGCGCCCACTTGCTTGCTCCAATGTTGGTCCTTCCGTCTATCCCGCTGTTTAAGATTTAGATAGGAGAAAATTCATCTACTAAAAAAGTTGAGATACCATAAAATTTCAGCCCTATGTTACAGTGACAAATATATCTTCTGAAATATATGGTCAGGAGTGAAAATACTCCGTTTTCTGAATCTCGCTTCGGTTTGAAAACCAGCTCGATACTTTTATATGACGATGCTATACTTCTTCTTCTGAGCGTGGTAGATGAAAGACAGTATCTTTGAAAACTTTTAATTCCTGTCAGGCATCAGCTATATCGGATATTCTTTGGCTAAATTTCTTCGTAGCAGTAAGAAAGTCTTAGTCTTGGTTGGAGTTTTCGTTCCTTTCGTCTATAATGGATTTTGCTTACGCTTTCTTTATCTAAATATGTTCATAGCAGTTGTAACTTAACGCTGAACAGATAAGTTATGTTTAATTTTCATTATAGCCAAATTTCGAGGCTACAAGGTTTTACTATCGACTGGTATCCAGATTACAGTAAGCCTTGGGCATTTCTGGTGAATTCTTTTGATCTAACTATATTTTCTTGGTGCTGCTCAAGGGTTGATCAATTCTAAAGTGATATTTGCGTCTAACCTTGCAGGGGGATATTTTTTCTGCAACTTCAATGAAACACATATGTGAATTTGAAAGACAGTATCATGGCTACTGTGCGCTCACGTTGCATATAAGCTGACTGGAGTTGCATTCAAGTTTATTGCAGTGTTTTAGAGTTTTACTCAAGACTTTACTTCTGCTTCTCACAATGGACGACGCACGTTCAAGAAGAAGAAAACTGGAGGTAGCACAAAAACGTGCTACCAATGGAGAGAGATGAAGTGTCTATGCGTCACAGCGTCAACAAAGACTTGAAGTAGAAAGGTTACAGAAGGGAATAAGAGCTACTGATAAGTGTGACCGGGAAAATGTGGAAACTGCAAGTTAGAGAAGAGAGGACCTAAAGATGAGAGCACGACAAAAAATCAATGAAGAAAATGAAGAAGCAAGTCACAGAAGATTCCGCACCGGCCTATATTTAGCAAACATATCAATTATTGCGTGAATTTTTACACGCACGGGTCCAAAATAAAGAAGCCCTTTGGGAACGCATTCCTCCGCCATGAATTGCAGTGTTAACGAAAAATTCAAATTGGTCCTGAATCCAGTAATTCTTGTGATCATTACTAAAATTGAGTCATTCGTTCTCCGTGATATTCTCAGCAGTTCCTGTACATTTCTTGAAGATTCGGCCATTATTTTTTGAATTATATTTTGACGAAAAAAATAGTCAGATGCAAATACACTAACGAGTGAATAAATCATCATCAAAATTCGTTCTTTTGTGGCTCTAACCATCCTAACGGTTCCCGCAAATTTCACAAAAATCCGTTCAGAACTTTTTAGTTACCGTTGCTGACAGGCATACAGTCAAATAGAGTAATAAAGCATCAAAAAATTTCTGTCAATTTTGCTTCTCGTAACAGTCCTAACATTTGCTGTAAATTTCATGGAAATCCGTTAATAAATTTCTGAATTATGTTTCAAAAATATAAAAAAAAAAATGACTGAAGTGATCTTCACCACAAGTTAATCACTTGTTCACAAAAACAAAAGAAATAAGTGAGCTTATTATCGAACATATCAACACAGACTTCGCCTGCGTTGTTAATTTCGCTTTAAAGCAATCAAAACTGTACGTCCCGATGTGAACGAATTCTACTGTAATTCTCCATATGCTTAGGAGCGTTTGATTTGCCGGAGAAATTGGTGCTTGACTTATCCCGAACGTCAGATAAAATGCACTGCATGTTTCGACCCAGTGAATCGAGTTTCAGGCGTTGACCGGCCGTATTCGGTTACAACTGAGACACCCAAACACTCAATGTTGTTTCATAACATCAAGTTTTCAATCGATTCAATATTATCCGGTTGCTTCTAACATTTGTAACACTGTTCAACTTAACAACGCCAAAGCTTTTGTCTAAACCTATGGGCAAGTTAAACTCGATATTTTAATTTCCAGAGGTGGGCGTGCCGAACAAATGTTCGCGAACCTTTATTCGCAAATTTGTTCGGACCGGCCAAATCCCGGATTTGGGTTCGGAGCTTCGGACCGGTCAAATCCCGGATTTGGGTTCGGAGGTTCGGATTCGGACCGATGTCAAAAAAGATTCGGAATTCAGGGTTCGAAACGTTTATTTTTTTTCGCGAATCCGAACCTTCGAATCCCGAGAAAAATTCTAAAAAACAAAGACGACCAAACGTTGGTTTTCAACCCTTCCGCGGCATACAGATGAGGTGGCGCCTATATGTTTCTGTGTAATTAGAGACGCTTATGACGATTACTTTATCACTTCTCTCTACTTCTATTCCAGCATGGGCGTGTCAGGCAGTGTTCACACATCCCTCGTCGTAACGCGTTCAGCGAAACTGATGGACGCGGCGCATTGATTTGATAGAAACAGTTGCAGCAAACGCGGGAGACTGAAAGATGAAACGTGTCCATTTTTTTCAACGCGTCGCGGAATTCAATGTCAGTAAACAGAACCCATAAATGCTTAATTTATCCTCTATAGCGGCTTCAAATCCTGAACCAGTTGACAATTTTTTTTACCGTCACTGTAAATGATCAGAATCACTGTATTCCCGTGTAACACAAGAAAGCTAGTTGAGCTGTAAATGTTGCAAGAATACTTATGCCATCTGTGATTGAAAACTGCGTGCTGGTATCACTTTTATCGATTTATCAGGCTATAGATATTTGGAAAATAGGCAGTTCGTATCAAATTCAGGCTAAAAGATCATGGGATACGAAAATGACTTCAGACCAACGCAAAATATAAGCAAATATTTAAAGGAACGAAATCATAACAGAACGCGCGGCGTCATTCATTTGAATGAAAGTCGCTTCTAAGAGTGAACAGCGACAGAAAAAGTTGACGAACAGCTCGTGTTCATTTTCGTGATTGAACGCGTTACGATGAGGGATGTGTGAACACGGCCTTAGTAAGTGTGTCTCAAATGACCACTGCTTGAAATGTATTCGATATGCAAGCCTGTGTGACTGAATAGTAATGTGAAAGAATGACTAGTAGTAGCTATTGCCTGGGCTACCCTTCTTTGAACTTGGAAATAAACTCGTTGTGTTAACCTCGTAGTTTTATCTGTAACACACAGCATCGTCAAGTTGTGACCGTAGCTGACTACCAACCAGTCAGAATGCTGGTTAGGGCGAATTCACACGTCCCTCGTCGTAACGCGTTCAATCACAAAAATGAATACGACCTGTGCGTCATTTTATTTCTGTCGCTGTCCACTCGTAGAGGGGACCTTCATTCAGGTATGGTATTAGGTATTATAAGAAGATTTAAGCCTCCCTAAATAAGTACTAAGCTCTTCAAAGAGAGGAAAAGGAAGGGACATATAGTATGTCGACAGAAAAACGGGGAACCAATGCACGAAGGTGTTCCCACACAGGATCAACGCGCATGGGAACAGCAAGTCGGGAAAGAAGAGGAAGAACAGACAACAGTAAGATCAGTACGAGTATGAAAGTGGAAGGAAGCAAAGTGGGCACGAAAGACAGACGTCCCGAAGGCCTAGCTAATGGCTAAGGGACCTTCATTCAAATGAGTGACGCCGCGTGTTCAGTCATAATCTCGTTTCTTTACATTATAATTTTTTTTAAAGGCTGTTCCTATGAAATTAGGGCTATGAGAGCATGGGATACAAATGTAACTTCAAACCGACACGATATATAGGCTAAGCAAATATGTAAGGAAACGGTATCATAAGTGAACGTGTGGCGTTATTCATTTGAATGAAGGTCGCTTCCACGTGTAGACAGCGACAGAAAAAGTTGATGCACAGCTCGTGTTCATTTTTTGATGGAACACGTTACGGTGAGGTACGTGTGAGCACGGCCTAGTCCGTGCAGTCCCCGGTGGCTACAATAGTCAGACATTCTTCAACCGTTGCTCTGAATAATGTAGATATCCTAAAAAATTTGATTGACCGGAAAGCTTTAAATTTAGATTCGTAATGAGTAAAATTTACTTTTGGAAATGTTCGGAAGGCATTGGAATTAAGGTTCACTTAGCTAACTTAAAGATTCGGAGGTTCGCGGACATATGTTCGGAACAAATACTCGCACCGAAATTTTGAAAATCGGTTTCGTTATTCGGAGGTTCGGAATCCCAAACCGGCGAAGATTCGGGTTCGGATTCGGAACCCTAAAAAAGGTTCACGCGCCCACCTCTGTTAATTACACTCACCAATCGAACGCGCGCCAGGTCTTTGTGGAATGCAATGAAGGTTTTGGCCACTGGCATTGCCCGACCTTAACCCGCCGATGTCCCGTGAACTCACCAAACACTGACTGACATGGCATTGTCAGGGAAGCAGTGACGACACTGATTCGAACATTACATATAGTGCGACAGCTGCTGATGCCCGTTCGTAGTACGAATCGTCCAAATGTTTAGTTGCTTCCTCGTAAGGAGTAGAGAAGTGAACAACTTTTCGACTTCTAGGTCACTAAATTTAATAAGATATCCAAAACATACACGTGGCACCTACTATAAGCCAGCTGATGTCACCGCTAACATTTTAAATAAATAATCTTTCAAGAAACACGCAGTTGTGTTTACAATGACGCAACGAAGAGTTCGAATCCCTTGTGCTACGTACGGGGACCAAAAGATCGTAGTGTGAACCCGCCTTTAATTCAATTTACAGTCCCTGGATTTCCATATTCTGGCAGATATCTGATTACTAGACTTATATTGTGCCCCCACTTGCCGGGTGGTCAAGATTGCCGACTCGCTCATTATTTGAAGAGCAGACGTCCGATCCCAAACCAAAGAGGGAAAGTCGATAAACTGGAGAATGTAGTGTAAGCATTTCCGCCATTTATAGTCAATAACGTCACAGCTCGGACAATCTGCGGTCGGCTGCAGCCGAACACTCCTCTAGGGCATTCATTTGCAGCACGAACCAGTGCCTTTGAGTATTCTAGTTCGGGTGTCCGGCCGGAGTAACTTTTATCCTAACAGAACTTATGGGTGCACCTAGAAGCTGATTCGCTTCTAGGTGCACCTACTAGCTGATTCGCTGTTTTACCTTCTAGAGCGGCCCAATATTCAGTAAGGACAGCACAGTCGTTTTTTTTCCAAACTTTTATCCCTGAAGAGGTCATGAGCCTTTTTCTGGCAGTCATGAAGAGTACCTCATTTTTAGAATATTTTCAATGATATTTAGGGAAACTTGTTAGTTTGTTTTTGATCATTTCCTAATGAGCACCTATCTCCATTAATTAACATTGATGTGCATTTGTTGTTGTTTATTATTGTTCTCTCTGTTGAGATTAATCTTTAAAATGTATCTGCACCATTGGAAATTAGTACAGTACGTTTCCAGGAGACTTATTTTAGCTAGGGCTCGCGGCAGGTCTCGTACTAATAAAAGAGCTCACGCGCCGGACAAGTTTCGGTGTAACTGGATGATATAAAGGCGGGTGCACACTAACGCAAAAGTTGCGCAGTCACGAAACTTTTCACTTGGCGGTCACAGGCCTGGGTCTGGGCCTCGAAAATGGCCCGATTGCGTACAGTCCCTGGAAGAACAATTAAACACCACCTAATATTATTGGTAACTACTCTTCATATTTCGGACGTATCTGAATAGAAAGTGTTCTTTTAACTACCTAAAAGTTATACAATTATATATTATAGTTTGAGTTTTCTATCCAGGAAGCCCAAAATATGCCGAGAATGTACGAAAACTATCAGGCTGCGCCAAACACTTTGTCGAAAGACTGTACCAATCAATCGGACCATCTTCGTGACGTAGAGACCCAGGCCTGCACTTCAGGAGGCCTTGACGGAGCTCGCAGCAAGGCACAGCTGCAACAACGTAGATCAGTGCGGAGGCTTATATAGTCAAGAACGTTTAAGTCTCTGTTTACGAGCGGAACGATGTCACAGAGGAAAGAACAAGGGACGCGTAATATGTCGATAGAAATGGGGAACCCATGAACAAAAGTGATCCCAAACAGGATCAACGCGCATGGGAACAACAAATCGGGATAGAAGAGGAAGAACAGAATATGACATGAGCAGGTAGAAGTATGAAATCGGGAAGGAAGCAGAGTGGGCCCGAAACACAAACGTCCCGAAGGCCTAGCTAATGGCTAAGGTAACATACACGAGCCCCCTGGGGTCGCCGGGCCCCCATAACATAGGGAGGGCGAACCTAACTATCCCAGCCAATGGTCACTGAGGGAGTGGGGAGGACCCTGACCGATATATATATATATTTTTTTTTTTTAAATTGCGTACAATGAATGGACGAAATACGTTTATGAACTAAGATAGGTTAGGAAAATGTAGAATAGGCTCTGGTCACGACCAGCGCAAACATTGTCGCTTAAAACCATCGCCGTTGTAGGTAGGGTTTTTGCCGATCATTACTTAGTAGAAATTCTGACCAGGACGACACTCTCGAGAAAACTGCAGCAAGAGGAGGTGCGCTTTCGCGGTGTACAGCTGATAGTAATAGACCATAAATTGCCGTTAGCGGCCGAGTGGGCTCACATTATTATTATTATTACTAGTGCACCAAACGCAACCCTTTTGTTGAATAAGTCATGAAAATATGTATTTGAAAACATCTTACCATCCTATTGACAAATTCCACAATACTTCTATTTTCACCAAGCCCACAAAGTCCACCAAGTCCACAAAGTCCACGAACTTCACCACGTCCACATTGTTCACCAAGTCCACATTATCCACCAAGGGCACAGAAGCAACCAAGTTCACAAAGGCCCGTGACCAGGCCTTCACAGCCGCGGGAATTCCCGGGCACGTATCCTGGATACGGTTTGGCAAAAAAAAAAATTTAGGTGCCTTGGATTTCTTTTCTTCAGTAATAGATAGGGGAAAATAAGGCTTCGGACAGACGGACGGACGGACGGACGGACGGACTGACAGACAGCTCTCTTATTATAGTATAGATTATATTGGTACTAGTGGACCCGTGCGTGAAGAATTCACGCAATAACCTATACGTTTGCCTAATGCCTCTAGGCCGGTGCGGAATCTCCTTTTCTCTTATTTGCTTCTTAATTTTCTTTTTTTCTTCATTGATCCTTTATCGTGCTGGCATCCTTAGGTCTTCTATATAGACAGGCAGAAGTAACATCTTGAGTAAAATACTCCAACAAACTTAAACAAAATAGCAGCTTATATACA
>LQNS02276866.1:10873150-10884316 GCA_001587735.2 Parhyale hawaiensis
GGCGGCCCACCTCGCGGGACAGAAAGGAAATATAGAGAACCTACCTAACTCTACAAAACTAACCTTCTCAGCAGGAACTGCGGCCAGATGCTACATCCCCTGCGGAGAAGGCACTCGGGGGTGGGCTCACCTCCGGCAGCCATGGACCGAAAACTTACGATTATGGTAGCTGCACAGCGGCGAGCAAAACAACAGCTAAAATTTTATATTTTTTTCTCTACAGGCTAATTTTTCTCGCTATGTTATGGCCGATCTACACGCTAGGGCGAGTTCACAGGTCATCCAGATCAACGCGTTCGCTCATCCACTCGTTCGAATGTGTTACTGGGCCCTCGAGGCAGCACAAAGTGAGCTGTCTTTAAGTTTTATTTAGCTCCAAATTTGAAGAGATATTCGTGGCTTACCTGGTGACACTTACCGCGGGATATCAGAAAAATTAAAAGTCAAGACTTCAAAAAGCCGGGAAGCACAAGCAAAACAATTTTTGAAAGCTCTGGTCTGTTTGAAGTGCCAAACACTACGCAAAACCGAATCTTCGGGACTATTGCAAATGTGAAATCTCCCGAAAAAAAACCTATATTGACACAAAGGCACATGCTTCTGAGAGTTGAGTGGGCTAGGTCTTATATGAAACAGGATATGAAGTGTGTTTTATTCACAGATGAGACCAGAGCGACTCCCGGTAGCCCAGACGGATGGTTTAAAGGATGGCTCGGATTTGAGGGCAAGCTCGACCATCGTTTTCGCCGCCATCACGGCGGTGGTGGTATTATGTTGTGGGCTGGGATTATGAATGATAACTTGTAGGTCCAACAATGGTCCGTGAAGGAGTTAAAATCAATGCTCATAATTATTGCGCCCTACTCGATGAATGTCTTGTTCCTTGGCTTGACGACCAGACTTTGGATCTTCGCAAAATGCTGTTTTCATGCGAAATAATGCACCCTAGCATTCAGCCAGAGCTACAAAAGAATACCTTGCTTCTTTGGGGTTCAAAAACCAGAATTTGATGGTGTGGCCACCCAATTCTCCAGATTTGAACCCGATTGAAAATCTGTGGTCTATCATCAAGCGCAAAATTTATACAGAGGGTAAGCAGTTTTCTTCAAAAGCAGAATTGTGGGAGGCCATAAAGGCGCTGCAAGATCCGTCGATTGTACTACTATTAAGAAATGGTAGTAGTACAGTGCGTTACCTTTGATGATGCAGATACAATTTTTTACTTATTTTCCAAGATAAGAGTCAAACATTTAAAATGTGAATAGTAAGTTAGTGCACAGGTATGTTGTAACTATAAAAACAACTAGAGAAAAAGAAAAGGGAACAATTTCCCCCGTTTTGGCAATATTTGCTTATCGCACGGGGTTCTGCTGTTACCCCAGATTATGCAACATCACTCTCTAGGCAGCATGGGCAAGAAATGCGGTTTAAAAAGTGAAGAAAAGATCAAAGTGACCTCGTTATTGGCTTCTGGTAAGACAACACTCGAAGTTTCCAAGGAATTACAGCGTGATCACCGAACAATTATTAGGTATTAGGTATTATAAGAAGATTTAAGCCTCCCTAAATAAGTACTAAGCTCTTCTAAGAGAGGAAAAGGAAGGGACATATAGTATGTCGATAGAAAAACGGGGAACCAATGCACTAAGGTGTTCCCACACAGGATCATCGCGCATGGGAACAGCAAGTCGGGAAAGAAGAGGAAGAACAGACAACAGCAAGTTCAGCACCGAACAATTAAGGCTTATGCAATTGAAGGTAAAGTCAACAGGAAAACTCCGGATAGAGCCTCTACGACTACGAGGAAATTGACAGCTCGGGATATGCGACATTTGAAGGTTTCTATCGCTGGAAAACAACTTTCTATAAGTAAGGCGATATTTGAAGACGCTGGAACCCCAATACTAAGCAGAGAGACAAGATGTGAGGTTCTGCAGAAGCTAGTGATAGTGAAAAAGGCAATTAAACGACCACTTCTAACAAAAACTCACAAAGAAAATAGGGTCAAATGGGCTGAGGAGAACATAAACACTGATTTCTCCACTGTCATATTTACTGACGAATGCTACGTATGAAACTTCTATTGGTCAGAACCTGCAATGAAATTAGGGAACACTGCGATACAGTTTATAACATCTTTATCTTACGGTAAACTAATGAACTGCTTGACAATATACTACTGATTATACACTTAACATACTTTTCATTTCGGTAAATTTACCCCACTGCCCATTCAGATGGAAGGGCGTCTGGATGGGTCCTCCATGACCGACCTCAACAGACACGGCTTAAGCGTCAACAAGGTAGTGGAGGAATAATGCTTTGGGCCGGGATAGTAGGTGACACCTTTATTGGTCCATTTGAAGTCACTTGTTTGGATACGGCGCACCACCATCCAGGGTATTAGCGCCCGTCCATTTGAAGTGGCAGAAGGAGTTAAACTGAATGCAGAAAGGTACTGCCAGTTTCTTGAAGCCAACTTGATTCCATGGCTTGACGAGCTGACTATCGCACGCAGATTCAAATTGGTATTTCAGCACGATCTCCCTCACACCGAGCACGGTACACTACTAACTGGCTTGCGGATGGAGGATTCAAATCAAAAAGGATGACTTGGCAAGCGAATAGCCCCGATTTAAATCCCATTGAGAACCTCTGGGCAATGATCAAAAGGAAGATCTATGAAGGTGGTCGGCAGTTTTCGAGCAAAGTATGCCTGTGGAATGCAGTAAAAAGAGCTGCAGATTCTATTCCACCATCTGAAACATCAAACCTGACGAAGTCTGTTGATAATCGCCTTAAAAAATCATGAAAAATGAAGTTTGCCATGTTCAAAATTAACTTATGTTTACCACTACTGAACACTTAATTTCAGTGTTTACTGAATTGTTTTGGTTATAATTTCTTGGTTTTGGACGTTTAATAACAATATTCCTGTTCACTTGTATTTATTTCCTCTTTATGACGTTTTCATCAACTTGTTGCATAATCTGAGGTAACAGTAAAAACCTCGTAAATAAGCAAATTGTATGATAAACCAATGGCTTAATATTTATTTTACAAGTTCTGCTATGTTGGCAACATAGCCATACATTTAGTTAATAATGATATTTCAAAGTTAGACACTCATCTTGAAAAATTAAGTAAAAAAATTCCATTTGCATATTCAAAGGTAACGTACTGCAGTAGTAGTAGAAGTTTTACTAGCGCTTCAGTGGCACACTGCCGATATCGCGCCGAACTATTCCTGTGTCTTATCACAGGCTCGTGCGCCCATTAGGGCGCGTTTTAAATTGTCAATTTTTATCTCGGCTTTTCTGCCGGTAGGTCTCAGAGTCTAGGTGGTCAGTGCGCTATTGACAGGAAAAAGGCGCAAGTTGAGCATCTCCAACCCCCGGGCGCGGCTGAACTCTGTCGCTCAGCTACGCCGCACAGGGGAAGGAAACGAAATACAAGAAAGTAGAAGACTAGCGGGAAAAGGTCAGCCACCTCGATCGGCAGCCCACCTCCAGAAACAGAAGGGGAAGTATTGAGAGCCTACCGAACTTTACAAAACCAACCTCGTCAGCACGAACTGCGGCAAATTGTAGCATCCCGTGCGGAGGAGGCATTAGGGAACTTTGGGGTTGTGAGGCCCAAATATATTGTGGCAGGGAAAGGGACTGCCAGAATATACCCCTGAGGGCACGAGTTTATAGAAGAAAGATCTGCTAAAAATTATGATTTGGTTTTCCGATTGTAGACATGACTCTTTCAGGATGAAAGAAAGATCCTTGGGCAACTGTTGCGTCTACGCCACCGTTCTGTCACAGCAAGCCCTTGCCTTTCGTGCTTTTTTTTTTCGCGGAACAGGATCAAAAACTAAAATTTACAGTTACATACTTTACTGGAAACTATGTACAAGAGAAAGAGAGCATTAGCAGTGATAAGGATAACATCGATACTAGCTACTAAGACAATACGAAGGGTAATTTAGTGACATCGTTATTTCAAATTTCACCATTGAGTTACAAGCAGCTGGAACAGTCGCAATTGAAAAGGTGGGTAAGTCACACATTTGTGAATTTGAGGTAATTAACGGACATGCTGCAGCGTCGTCTGTACAAGCCAGACGTTACAACGTGTGCGCTGAGCTCGCTCCTTTTTAAGCATTTAAGCGAAGTGACTTTCAAAACAATCGTGTAAAACCAAGTGCACATAACACTTCACTGCATGAATCAATTTAGATTAGATAGGCGGCAGTAGACGAACCAAAAGGCCCATTCATCTTTCCTGTAGCTACACTATGCAGGCACATATCGTATTTAATAAATCATGTAGTGAAGAGTTAATAATATATGTGTAGGAGCGAAAAAAGGGGGTGCTTCAAGTTACTTACGACTATTCTGCTGCAAACCAAAACGGAGGTTGAAATTTGAAGCATCTGCTACGAACAACTGTCACTGATATCAAGAAAAGGAATCCTCAAGACCCTTTTGTTTCGGATAAGATACCATAAACGTGGGGTAAATCCCAACGAGTCCAGCCGTGCAGCGGGAAAAACTGGACCGAATAAAGGGAAGTTCCAGCAGCAACTGCTTTGTGACTCAAGTGATGCGCGCCTGGCAGCTTGGCTAATCCCTACAGACTCCGTGGCCAACCTGATCTTTTACATTTTTCTAGATTGTGTGGGGGGGGGGCAAGAATTCTGTTCGGGGAACCCAAGACAGGTTTACATTAGTACGAACAATATACTGAAGATTACGTAGCACGCTAAGACGACATCGAATACAACATGTGAAGCTAACTAGGCTTACAATCTATAGAACAGCTGCGCTCAGCCACAGCTCACAAATTCATTCAAGGAGTATGTAATTATTTACAGCTTTGTCTGGGTAGGTCTTAGTCTACGAACACTAAATACGTACGCAACCATTTTAATTAATGCTTAAAAATAGAGAAATTCGTTCTTGCTAGCCCTTCACTTCCCAAACTAAATATAAATTTTCGTAGGAATAGTACAGTTAGAAAAAATGACCTAATAGATAGTTAGTTCCTTTGGGCAATACAGGGTTAACACAAAATTGCCACAGTCATGTGCTAGAGACATGCAAGGGCGGCAAGCGGTGAGCAACCAGTACCGGTAAGAGTCACTTCAATACCGGTAACTGGATAGCTTATGTTTATATGATACTGTTATCGATTGGCCAAAATAGGGACTTTGCTAGTATATCGACAACGCATATAGAAAAATTGTATCGTCAAAGGACATCGAGAATGAATGTTGACAAAAAAGTTACTGAACTGTCCACAACGTGAACTTCCTGTTACTTCAAGTTACAGCAGAAAAATAGTTACTCCGTTACTTCAAAATGCTGCTGAAACAAATATCCAACACGACAATATTACCATTACTTCTTTGTCCGTCTCCAAATGTGGCTGAAAAAGTTATTCAACACGCCAATATTGCTACTACTGTTACTTCGTTAAAATGCAGCAGAAAAAAGTAGTCGACTTACAGTTACTTCTTTGTTGGTCTCCAGAACGAAAAACAGTTAACGTGTATTTTTGAATGGTATAATAGCAGCGCCGGAGCACGCATTCCTCATTCGACGCGTGTGAAGGAACACTAGGGAGAAATTAAATTTGGGGATATGCTGGTAATCAGTCCTGTGAGGAGTTACTGCAAACCCTGTCTGCAGGGCAACAGCTAGAGGCCTGGGCTGTGGTTCCTACCTGGGAAGGAGCCCACTGGTCCTTCTATTACCTGATATAGTATCCAACATATTTCATCAGCATCGTCTACTTTATTAGCAAATAATGTGCTTATCAGCAAGAAATTTTTTTTTGTTTTTAACAAAACAACCCTAACCACAAATTCTCCTGGGCAGCCATAGGTTATCGTAAACCGCAGGTTTAGTGTTCCAGAGTTGGTATTAAAGGAAAATCGAACAGACCGTAACCTTGAAATGAACGTGTAGGATTATCGAGCGCAAGAAGTCCTAGGAATTAACTACCGATTCGCAAGTATTTGTTGTCTGCTTTCGACAACTATCGGTACCAGGATGTGAGGTTTGGACAGTAACCTTATATCATAGATACATAAGTTTATTAACTCTACCGAACTTACAGACTAACTTATATAATAGACGTGGACTGAACTAACAGTGTAAGAAGAAGGCATATAACAGAATAAACAAGAGCCACAGCTCCGTACACAAGAACTGTGTCGCAACTCGACACGAGTGAACGGGTTTTCTGTTCAAAGAGAGACGAGGCAGTTTCGGCATTGTCCTGAAACAAACAAGTCTGCGCACAAGTTCGAATTGCACAATGAGAGTTATATTAAACTTAGGATACTGACGTACAGAAGTGATTCCAAGGCAAAACGTGAGTCAATATTCCCAGGATCTCCAACGGATAATAACAAAAAATCATCGCGCGCCTGAGCGTATGTTTCCATCAAACGTTTAGCTATTATTAACTTGAAGCTATCGATAACAAAAACACAGGAAAGTTAAGGTCAGGAAGCCCCAGAAAACTGCAGCTACTTGAAAATTTACTCGTTACTCTACAAAAAATTTACGGTGAGCTTTTAGAAAAGTTTGATTTTACGCTGAAAGGTACACCTCAGGAATCAGAGCTATTCATCAAACTTACAAACTGAAACGTGTACTTGAATAAATGTTTACACTTGCCACTGGTAGCCTAGTGCTCCTCTAATCAATCGCTGAGAAAAGGTAGCTAAATGCGCTGATCAAGAGAATACAAAATTGACTCTGCAATATCAAAATACAGAAGTAGCGAAGGGCCTCAAGCCACTACGATAGTCGCACGCTAATACAATGACGCAAATTAACTGAAAATAGGCTTAGCAATCAGCAACTTGAAAAAATAAGCCAAATATTGATTAGCAATCCATTTTTGATAACTCTAGTGGACGAAAAACAGCTGTTATGTACGATTCAATCCAGAATAATCAAGTAGCAATGGAGAAAAGTTTATAATGAAGCAGACTTAGCAATCTACAAGTGACGAAACTAGACCAAGGTGCTAGACAAACATGTAGCTATATATGATACGCAACAGAACTTAACAATCCAGCATTACTCTCATAGAAACGATGAAAATGAAGACAGTGTCTCTACATAGCTACATAATCAACAACGAAAATTCGCCAAAATTCCACGAGGTATTGACTCATCATATATATACACACACCATAGAAAAAATAAGTTAAGAACAAAATCAAGAACAAGTCCAACAGAAATAATGATAAGCAAGAAATTCGTAGCAGTTGCTTCGCCCGCCTGTCACACTCCGACCAATCGCCATTAAAAATAATAGGTAGTTCAAAATCTTGGGGTTGAAGCCGGGCCAGGGACTGACACCAGCCGGGACTGCAAAACATGGCCGGGGTGGCAAAACATGGCCGGGGTTTGCCAGGCCGGGGCTACTATCAGCCCATACTGTACACTGACTAACCAGGTCTGAAATTGGGCCGGGACCTGGTCATAAAAGTGACGTGGGCTGTGCCGGAACTAAGTTAGACTCCGAACGGGCAGGGGCCGCGGTCAGTCGACAGACCTAAAACTACAGACGAGACCAAACATACACTAACTGAAGGCTGCTGCGGAACATCGGCTAGCAATTTAATGACAGCCATAGGCGCAGAAAAAAGCAGAATGCTTGAAAAATACACTAAGGCATTCGCAGTTGGGCCAGAACGCAAGTGCCAGAAACGTCCAGTCGGGGGCACCGACGAAGCAACCTCCGTCACGTGTGCGAACTCGCGCCAAGTCATACAAGCAACAGTAGAGAAACAGCTGAGCACCACTCGACAGCTGAGCACCACTCGACAGGTACACTACCTGCACACAAAGTACGCATTTCTTGATATATTTCGTTCTGTTTATGCAATGCAAACATTGAAACAAGGAGCATCAAAATGGTGTATGTAAAGTTCCTGCACGTCAGCAACGCCACATGCGTTTGATGAATAGCTGGATTGATGTTGTAAGAATTTTTTATATTCTAACGATTATGAAAACTTCTATCACTGAATACGATAAAACTTCGACTTTGTGCAGCTAAATAATGGGAAAAATTTACACTGCATTTCATAACAAATTTCATCAATCAATTCCTAAAATGCACAAGAACAAAAACTTTTATTTCAAGTCTATGCTTTGGTTGGTGAGATTATATGTTCATAGGAAACACTTTTATGCATCTGTACTGAGGCAGTTTGAGGAAAAAAGCTTCACAATCATAGCAAGAGATTGGGAAGACTTATNATCAATCAATTCATAAAATGCACAAGAACAAAAACTTTTATTTCAAGTCTATGCTTTGGTTGGTGAGATTATATGTTCATAGGAAACACTTTTATGCATCTGTACTGAGGCAGTTTGAGGAAAAAAGCTTCACAATCATAGCAAAAGATTGGGAAGACTTATAACGTACTAGCATGATGCTTCGCTACATAGGGAACTTCAAAAACCTAGAAAGAGACTCAGAGCGGAAACTTGAAATCGAATAAAAAGTGAGAGCTTAATTGACGAAATTATCTCGACGACCAAATTTCAGATAGCTGATTTCTTAGTTATAGTTAAGAAGTTTGAGGCTCAGTTTCCGAGCAGAACGATATCAAAGAGGAAACGGGGAACCCATGCACGAAGGTGTTTCCACACAGGATCAACGCGAATGGGAACAGCAGTATAGCTAATTCTTCGACGGCACCTAGTTTAATTCCCTTGATACTAGTTGGTTAGATTTAGATTTCACTTTTTTTTCAATTTCACAGCTTCCACTCACCGTATTAATATACAATACTATCAAACAATAGCTACTTCATATAAAATAGATTTATTGCAATAATAAATGGTTGAAAATCTTCAATAAACAGGCAGCTGCTACATAGTATACATGTATCTTGACTTATTTTTTTATAAGAATGTAAGACTGCAGCGGTGAATACAAGGAAAATTATGCAAGACGCACCTGCGGCGGAGCAGAAGTACGGCAACGATGAGGATCATGAGTCCCTTCACACCACCAGAGCCCGCAATGTGGAGCCTTTGAACACCATATCATTGAGCTCACCTGCAAATTAAAAACAGTACTATTACCTTCACAGCCCCAGGCGCCAGCTTTTATCAAGATTTCTGATAACACCATTATTACCACAGATCGCATTATGGTTTGAAATTATACGCTGAAGAGATACGTAGTGGTAGCCGTAAATTCGCACCGTAATACCGTGAGAATTGAAACCAAGTTATGCTTAATGTCAATAGAATTTTCAGTATAAGCCTTAATTAGCATTTCACAGAATGGCAGTGTAATCTGAGAAAATAGCATGAATCTACCCGGTAAGAATTCCATCAAGAAGCCGAGCAGTACTTCATAAGCTATAAGATAGAGCATGCGACTAAAATCAGAACGCCATGAGGTTTATAGGTTTCATGAGGCAAAAGTAACAGTTGAGTTACCACACACATGACTCTGTTAGTAAGAAATCTTAAAGAAGGTCATTAGTGCCTAAAGAAGAACTGAAGGGTTTAATATGGTAGTAATTTGAAGGATCAACTCACGGGCAGCAATGGAGGCGTCGTGGACGTTGGCGAACACAACTCGGCTCTTGAAGGCGCGGACGTCGTGATCGACGTCGCGCACAGCCCCAAACCTGCTGCACAGGTCTGATATCTCCCGCTTGTTGACGTGAGTGGGCAGCTGTACATAGATAGAGCCTTGGATAACATTACATATTTACTAAAAAACCCAGTGATTCTAAATTTTCTTGAAACAATTGTTACCATAGGTACTATAATGTTAAATGATGCTAATTTCAAAATCTTTTCAATGCAGACCTAAAACAAGCTTGTGAAATTAAAAATTTAAAATCGGCCACTTTTAGGGTCCAAGGAGTGTAAATCAGGAACGGGTTGGGCCCAGGAGTCGAATCTCACAAATCTCAGACTTAGATATGAATTTCGTGATATTCTTCCAGTTTGAAAATTTAAACCTGCCAATGAGATGCAAATTGCATCTTTCAGAGTTCAGAAATAGATAGGTAGGTACAATAAAAACTTTGGAGTCAGAAACGTTTCAAGTGAATATCGGAGGGGACGCTCAAGTCTACGGATGAACTGCAACTGAAAAATAGACCATTTGATAGCCAAGAAAGTATAAACACTTTCGGAAGATAGGCATGTTTTGCTAACTACGCTTTTATTAAAGATACGTACTCTAGGAAGGATTCAGCTAAGTTGCAACAGGTTACTATGATGCAGTACCATCGAGAAATTGTAAAATGAAATACAACTGCAGAAACTGCTTGGAATGATTCACAAAATATAACCTATCGGTGTTGGAACCACCAAACCAGTAGATTCACAGTGGAGCTAATCCATTTTTACCCATCGAACAATCGAGAGTACCTATGTAAAGAAGCATGAGCTTCCTTAACAGGTTAATGAACAGTTACAAATGCAAGGGGAATTTAAAAAGTTTGTGGAAAATTTCTCTCGCAGCGTCATTACGTATCCAAAAACGACAAGTGCTGTCTGATATGGTAGCTGGCATCCGACCACTATACATGGCACAAGTCTGGTCATAACAAATGGTTTCAACGATGAGATGGAGGTCCTCATTTTTGTTAACATCAACGTACTAAGAATTATTAGCCTCAAATCTGCTGTCAAAACAAAGGCCTAAAATTTGTTTCTTATTCATTCGAACGAAACACAATTACCACTCACCCCACAGACATCAAGGCACAGGAAAATTTGATAATACCGAACTTCCAGCGACTTCAATACGAAACGCTTCATGGCGATGCTCAAATGAGTAATTGCTTATTTGCCTATTCAAGTGCAGCAACTTACGTCAAAGTTGGTAGAATGAATCAGCGGAGAAGAGGACCACGCTTGGCAGAGCAATACATTTGCACGTACGCAAGAAAGCTACAATTTATGTTAAATATTATCAGTAATTCCGCGAACTTTTTGAATTCTCCTCGTACGCCTAGGGCGCTGGCACACCAAAATCAGTTCAGCGAAAAGCTGGTTTTGCAAGCGATCATTGGGGTCTCTTTCAAAGAGTCCCGTTATAGGTACGTCGTTGAAGCCATTCAAGTACTTGAATGTTTCTATTAGTTGCCCCCTGAGTCGTCTTTGCTCGAGA
>LQNS02276866.1:10884711-10897331 GCA_001587735.2 Parhyale hawaiensis
TGTAGGATGACATAGTTTTGTATCATCCGCAAATTTACTGATTTTACTACGGATGTTAAGATCGAGATCATTGATGTAAATTGAGAACAGAAGTGGGCCAAGCACGCTACCTTGTGGAAACCCTGATGAAACCTGTGTCCAGTCGCTTGACTCTCCTTCAAGCTTCACTTGCTGCTGCCGACCCGTAAGCCATGCCTTGATCCATCGTAAATAGTCACCCTGGATGCCATGGGCTTCCAATGGGTAAGGACTGCCAGCCTGCCTGCTTCTCGCTGAACTGCTTTCGGTGTGCCAGCGCCCTAACTTTGCCTGGCGGATGGGTTCATTGCCACAAATCTCTAAAAATCTAAAATTCTTTTTATGAACTAGTTTAGGTATTTTCCTTTCACGATTCGAATAGCTACAAATAGTTATTTGGGGTTTAACAGAAGTCCTTACCCACAACTAGAGTGATCCAAACCCTGTGGGGTACAAAACTAAGGATCGACATAAGTCGACGCTAGCCGTGAACAGGTTAAAATCAGAAACTTAAAAGTATGGTTGAGCGAGCAATTAGAAGATGAAGAAATCAGCGTTTGAGACACTAAGGAAACCATTCAATTTCAGAGCCCTCGACAGCATACAGGAACACTCAAAGATGTAGAGATTAGCTACTGCATTACTTACGTTGTTGATGACGAGTTTGGCGGACTGCGAAGTAGCAAACAAGGCTGATGCTGACGATCTTGAGGGAGGAGCGCCGAACGGAGGCGGACCGCGCATGTCTCCGAAATCAGGCCGTGGCTGAGGAGCGGGAGGCATGCGTGCCAGAGGAGCTCTGTAGTCTGTAGCTCGACTGTAGTAGTCATCGGCCCTGCCGAGCGTGGGTACGCCACTAGGCCTGCCACGTCCAGAATCACCAACGCTAAATGAGTCTGCAGCAGCTCGAGGATAAGATTCATGTTGCCAGTCTCGAGAGTGACCCAACGTGGCGGGTTGAGATTCCTTATTCCAATACTGCCTGCCGGTAGTATCTCTGGTAGGGCCATAAGTACCAGTAGTATCTCTGGTAGGGCCATAAGTACCAGTAGTATCTCTGGTAGGGCCATAAGTACCAGTAGTATCTCTGGTAGGGCCATAAGTACCAGTAGTATCTCTGGTAGGGCCATAAGTACCAGTAGTATCTCTGGTAGGACCATAAGTAGCAGTAGTATCTTTGGTAGGACCATAAGTACCAGTAGCATCTCTGGTAGAGCGGTAAGTATCGCTTCTATCTCTGCCCATACGAGTCACGTCTGTACTTTTAGAGTCAGGTTGAGCAGTCCACTTACTGGTACTGCGATCATTTCTGTCCACATTACGGGCCGGTGATTCACTTCGTAAATAGGGATTTTCATCATACCCTGAACCATACTGAGACTTCGAGTCCGGGCCTGACGACACTGCCCTTGGAGTAGACTTGTGTTGATAATCAACTGTGAGAGGGGCATTTCTCGTGCTCACGTTTGATGATGCATCGTTCTTTCGAGATTCAGAGCGAGACATATCCCAGCTCTTGGCAGTATCTTCTCGATTCCGAGACTGATCATCCCATATAGACCGAATTTGGTAAGTTCCACTGGAAGTGCTCGATTCTCTGCTTGGGTTAGCCGCACTATACTTATTGGAATCGACCTGACTTCTTTCCTTTAAATATGGATTATAATTCGACTGAGATGACTCGTAACTGGAATTCCCACGTAGTTTTACATCTGCGCTAGCTCCGTCTCTTCCCGGGGCTACATCACTCTTAAATCGCTTATTATCAACTTCACCACCACTCAAGTTGGCTAAATCATTGGACCTGTTTCGCTTTGATCCAGAATTCCACTGGCTGGAAGGTGCACTCTGGCTTCCAATATCACTCGGCTTTGAAATAGAATCTGGTTTTGCTTTGTTACCATCAGCGAAAGTTGAGGAGCCCGTACGCCAAGTAGAACTTGACTCATGAGGCTTACTTACAGGAGCTGGTGAACGGGCAGCTACTGTCGCATCAGGCAATGCTGCCGGACCTTTCATAATTGTTTCCCTACCAGTTGCTGCGGTAGCTCCAGCAGTCGCAGGCGTAGAAGTAAACTTATGCATGGACTGTTGAATCTCTTCTGCACCCCACCCTCCTGGGGCTCGGGTGTTCGTATTTTGTGAGTAACTAAAGCTGGCACCATTGACAGTGGATGGAACCACTCGTTTATTGGGTAAACTATCGATACTAGCTTCCTCGTTACTAGGTCGTTTGTTAGCAGGGACGTCTAACGGACCTTTCTCACTACTTATACCGTCTACCATACCTTTTTTCATCAGCCCATATGGCCCGAAAGGAGATGATCCGCATCCAGAAATATTGCTTCCAGGATCCCGTTGCATTCCCGAAGTGGGACCGGCAGATCCACCTCTTCCAAATGAAGTGCTGCCAGCAGGTCCTCTGTTTGGAATCCCCCTTTCTCCGTTATCGACCGTCCCCCTTCCAAAGGATGGCGTGCTTGTAATGTTTCCGCTGACAAGGGGGTGGTTACCTGCTCTCCGGCCACCAAGAACGCTAAGAGTCCCTCTTTCAATAGGGGTCAAGTTCTCAGCTACTTTCTCGGAAGTAGTGTTACTAGTGTAACTCTTTCCGGCAGACGCAGTATTTACTGAGTTCATGCGTAGAGGCGAGGAACCTGCAGAACCTCGATCACCAGATAACGCCCCAGCAGTCGCGCCATTCTCAATTACTTTTTTAAAATCAGCCGCAGCAGTTCCAGTTCCACCGAGAGGTGTTCCTGCGCCTCTCAAAGCTCCTGCCACGCCAGGTACTGCGCTTTTGGCAGTAACACCAATACCTCTTCCAGCACCAACTGAAGTAGTTGCTGCACTCCTGCCAGCAGAAAAGGGAGGAGAGCTAGTTGCACCTCTACCAGCAGAGATGGGAGTGACTGCTGCACCTCTGCCAGCAGCAACAGGACCTGTTGCTGCACCTCTAGCAGCAGAAACAGGAGAGCTTGCAGCACCTCTGCCAGCAGAAACAGGAGTGGTTGCTGCACCTCTGCCAGCAGAAACAGGAGTGGTTGCTGCACCTCTGCCAGAAGAAACAGGAGAACTTGCTGCACCTCGGCCAGCAGAAACAGGAGAACTTGCTGCACCTCTGCCAGCACTAAGAGGAGTGGTTGCTGAACCTCTGCCAGCAGAAACATGAGTGGTTGTTGCACCTCTGCCAGCAGAAACAGGAGAACTTGCTGCACCTCTGCCAGCAGAAACAGGAGAACTTGCTGCACCTCTGCCAGCAGAAACAGGAGAACTTGCTGCACCTCTGCCAGCAGAAACAGGAGAACTTGCTGCACCTCTGCCAGCAGAAACAGGAGTGGTTGCTGCACCTCTGCCAGTAGAAACAGGTGTGGTTGCTGCACCTCTGCCAGTAGAAACAGGTGTGGTTGCTGCACCTCTGCCAGTAGAAACAGGTGTGGTTGCTGCACCTCTGCCAGTAGAAACAGGTGTGGTTGCTGCACCTCTGCCAGCAGTAACAGGAGAGCTGCCTGCACCTCTGCCAGCAAAAACGGGCGTAGTTGCTGTGCCTCTGCCAGCACTAACAGCAGCAGTTGTGACGCTTTTGCCAGTGACACCAGTTGTTGTAGGACCTCTACAAATGGCCACTGTTGTCCCTCTACCAGCAGTAACTGGTGCACCTCTACCAGCAGTAACTGGTGCACCTCTACCAGCAGTAACTGGTGCACCTCTGCCAGCAGTAACTGGTGCACCTCTGCCAGGAGTAACTGATGCACCTCTGCCAGGAGTAACTGTTGCACCTCTGCCAGGAGTAACTGATGCACCTCTGCCAGGAGTAACTGATGCACCTCTGCCAGGAGTAACTGATGCACCTCTGCCAGTAGTCGTAGTCGCTGCATCTGTACCAGTAGTAACTGCTGCACCTCTGCCAGCAGCAGCAGAATCTACCGCACCTCTGCCAGCAGCAGAATCTACAGCACCTCTGCCAACAGAAGAAGCTGCTGCACCTCTGCCAGTAGCAGTCCCCGCTGCCCCTCTGCCAGGAATGGTAGTAACTGGTGAACCTCTCCCAGCTGCACCTCCTCCAGTACCAGTAATATTTGTAGCTCCTCTGCCAGCACCAGTAGAAGTATTATCCGCTGCACCTCTACCAGCACCTGCTGCTGTGCCTCTCCCAGCAACAGTTGCTGCGCCTCGGCCTGGACCAGCCAGGGCAGCGCCTCCTCGGCCAGGACCAGCTGGGGAAGCGCCACGGCCAGACCCAACGGAAGTAGATGCACCTCGGCCAGGACCAGCCGGCGAGGCCCCACGGCCAGGACCAGTTGGAGCAGCGCCTCGGCCAGGACCAGCCGGAGAGGCCCCACGGCCAGGACCAGTTGGAGCAGCGCCTCGGCCAGGACCAGCCAGAGAGGCCCCACGACCAGGACCAGCCGGAGAGGCCCCACGACCAGGACCAGTTGGAGCAGCGCCTCGGCCAGGACCAGCCGGAGAGGCCCCACGGCCAGGACTAGCCGGAGAGGCCCCACGACCAGGACCAGCCAGAGAGGCCCCACGGCCAGGACCAGCCAGAGAGACCCCACGGCCAGGACCAGCCGGAGAGGCCCCACGGCCAGGACCAGCCGCAGAGGCTCCACGGCCAGGACCAGCCGCAGAGGCCCCACGGCCAGGACCAGCCGCAGAGGCCCCACGGCCAGGACCAGCCGGTGAGGCCCCACGGCCAGGACCAGCCGGTGAGGCCCCACGGCCAGGACCAGCCGGAGAGGCCCCACGGCCAGGACCAGTTGAAGCAGCACCTCGGCCAAGACTGGCAGAGAGGGCACCTCGACCAGGACCACCAGCAGCGTTGGTAACTCCGCGTCCTCGACCAACTGCTGCATTAGCTGCCCCTCGATGAAAGCCAACTAGACCATTGAGGGCGCCCCTGCTCGGATCAGCCGCTCTACCACGAGCGCTAGGTTGCATTTGACCAAGAGGCCTATTGGCCATGTCTTCACGGCCACCACCTCCTCGGACGTCTCCTGGAAATTGCCGGTTGCCAGGAGGCATGTCACCTCTGAAGTCAGGACTCATATCATGGGGGGGAGAGTCCCGGTAAAGTCCATCCCGAACAGCTGCTGCTGCAGGAGGAAGTGAGCCACGTCCTGCAAAGGAGGATCTAGAAAGGCTGGATCGGAGGTCGTCAGCGGGTATGCTGGTATCAAAGGGGCGATCCCGGGGGCCACGAAAATTATGGCCTCCAGACGGAGGCAGTGGCAAACCTTGGTCAAGGGCGGGGTCGAAGCTTGCAGGCATGTGAGGCGCCATTGGCGATCCAAATTCGTCCCGCACTACAGGTCCAAATGGAGCCATCCCGGGACCCGCGGGTGGAATATCTTCACTGAGCGGGAGACCATTGACTATTTCGAAATCTCTCCGGCGACAGAGCCGTAGTGAAAGAGGCATGTCGTAAAGAGGATGGCTGCTGAGACGCGATATTGCCTCAACAGCTTCGACTGGGTGAGCCATTTCTGAAACGGAGAAACACGGTGTTTAGACATACAATAAAGGGGGCAGGCAGATAAAATGTACCTAATATTTCATAATAGAAAAGAATATAGATAGAAAATGTAGAGACACGAGATCAGCAACATAACGACGTAGCTACTTACCAACAATTGCCTTCTGCAAATTTCTGTTGATTTGCACAGTCACAACTGTGCCAGCCAAGCTAAGTAGATCGCCGACATCGTTCTCCGTAGCACGAGGATCAACCTAGGGATATATGGCATGGGACATAAAGCAAAACAAGCGCCGAATTGTCAATAAATTCCAAAGCACTAACATTCTGTAACAAATACAAGCTTGCTAGGAAAGAACGTGATGTATCCATAATTACTGAATATCGAATGGGCTCATTTTTAACACTGGTCAACGGCGTATTATGAATCGATCAGTTCATTCTGTAGAGTTACAACAAAGAGCTACATATTCAACAAATATCCATGCATTCTTGATTCGGCAAAGAGTAGCGTCACTAAAATGTATTCAAGTAACTAACTTATATGTGTTGACGTTTGTTAGTAGTGCGAACTTAAATGATTAGCCTGAATTGGAAAGCTTCAAAGTGATGTAAACTTCACTGTAGTAGATACAGGTATTATACAAAAATAAATATTTCAATAGCAACTTTGTCAAGTAATTCTTTGTCTTAGCCTACATACCACAGAAAAGTATATAAAGCTTACGTGCTTCCAGCGTGTTCCTGAACGGCAGAAATGAACACGTAAATATTATGGCAAAAATAGCAGTCGTCGCAAATAAAATGAAAACTCGGAGGCACAGAACAAATGTAAATCTATACGACCTTACTACTTGAAAGCCTATTAAGCCACAGCTCTATCAATTCAGTAAAACGAAGCATGCTGGAAAGCAACGTACACCATCATGAGATCTACTCCAGTATATTGATCAAATTAATAGGAAAAGAGTGTCTGTTGAATGAGTAACGTAGCTAGTCCGTTATTATAATGAGCATACGGGTACCTTCATCTAAATCCACATAATTAGTCTAAATCTTAATTACATAGTCAAGTACATCGGCATTTCGGCTGTAATGCAATACAGAAAATCTATTCGGATAGCAGTTCACCCTGAAATCTCAAACGTTAAGAGCAAAATCTTCAATTATCATTCATTGATTTCCTTCATTAACTCCAATACACTGAAGGGGAAAATCCATGACTTTCCTAGCAAGCTCCCAAGTACAAACGAGGGACGTCAGAAGGGAATTTGTTACGTAACCCACCCCATGGGCTAGCCGCTACTGGTGTTCAGCAAGGCCGGTCGTCAGTAGCTCCATTACCGAATAAATTGTCTACTTCAGAAAAAGCATTTCGAGCTCAGTAACTGGACGTATTCATAAGCTCCAAAATGAGGATAACCGCCTTTATCATTTAACAGCGATAAGTCTTAAAAGACAGGGCTGCCTAACCCAATGAAGTAAATATGTAGCAATTTCTTGGATAAATAATTCTATCACAAATGCTTTCAATCGGGAATACTAGACATTAATGGGTCGATATTTCTAATTTCAACATGCAAGATCAATATTCGAACTATCCGTTTATGGCGCAACGCATTTCAAATTACAAAATTGATGGAGCTGCTCCCCGGAAAAAAAAACTAGTCAGCATACAATTGTAGGTTCTCTTTGTTGCCGTCCGCAGTTAATGAACTCAACCCGAATTGACAAGGCATGTCTAAATGCTCAAAACAAGTCGCAACTCTCAGATAAAGACTAATATAAAACTCTTAAGAATAATTAGCTACGACTAAGTGTGATCACTCACGTTGCTAATGAGTACTTTCGGAACAAGTGGAAGGTCGACGTTCAAATTGCTGAGAAACTCAGGAGAGAGACCGTAAGTCTCGTGGGCAGCAGCATCTGAGAAAGCAAGCGGCTGGGGTGCAGGAGGCACAGCAGCAGCGACAGGTGGCAGCATAGGCTCCAGTCTTGCACCAATCAACGAATTAGCTGGATCATTAAATTCGACAACAGGTGGCAATTCGGGACCAAGGGGCCCACGTTCCATAGGATGGATGGGAGGAAGAGCAGCCGGCGGCATGGGCCCAAAATTACCAGCTGGAGCATCTAGCGGATGCCCCATGCCAGGCAAATCTGGCCTAGGCCCGTCAGGATGGCCGCTAAACGGTGGTTTCCCGAACGCAACATCAGCGGCAGCATTCGCTTTGCCACGCTCAGACATAACATTCCCTTGCAGATCTCGCGGAGCATCGGTGTCCTACGAAAAATAAGGTAGTGCACTCAACTATGACTAAACACATTAACATGCTAACATACGCAACACTAAACATGCATTCCATCCAAGCAAAAGTTTACCACGCCACTGTGTTCCGAGACGCTTCATAAGACTGGCAAGAAGCCTCAAGGATTGAAAGGCCAAACAGAGCAAATCGCATGTCGTTCAAATAATTGCTATCACCAACGAGTTCTAGCTACAACGTGGCAAGTGGTAATCAGAATCGACGTGGGTAGAAATATGATCCGCAATTAGCTAGCTCTTTTCGAAAGGTCAGGAGCTAAATAAGAGCATAGAAGACAGTCCATTTATTGCTCTACGACACAGATATTGGTGGGTCGTGAAGTGCTAACGTCTTCATGTAGTAATGAAAGATCGAGTCTCTCAACCAATGTTTAAAGTTCAAGACAGGAGCGGACTGTCAAGGACCCTTTCTTGATGAATGTATATGCTGGTAACACCAACAACTGGAAGTGTATATCATCGATAAATGTTGAACACGCCCATATTTTCCACGAAGAAAAGTATCAATAAATCTCAAATTCAATTAGATAATAAGAGTGGCTACAAAATCGCTACCGACACTCCCATGAAGTCAGAAGATGTGTGCATCACTTACTCTTCCAATACTGAGGGATATGAGGAACCAATACCACATTCCATACACGTTGGTGACTCACAGTAAAGGGAAATCTTTACACCGAACACGGGCGGTAATTTCTCTCGTTAGGAACTTGTTCAGCAGAAAAATAAGCCAGTCGTTTCTTGAAGAACGAACACCAAAAATATATCAACGCGTGGTCAACATAGGAATTATTGGATATATCAACGCGTGGTCAACATAGGAATTATTGGATATATCAACGCGTGGTCAACATAGGAATTATTGGATATTCAACGCGTGGTCAACATAGGAATTATTGGATATATCAACGCGTGGTCAACATAGGAATTATTGGATATATCAACGCGTGGTCAACATAGGAATTATTGGATATATCAACGCGTGGTCAACATAGGAATTATTGGGCGCTGACACAAAAATAAGCAAGTAGGACCACACATACCACACCATCAATCACAGCCAACAAACATGCATGTGCATACATACAGGAGCGTCCTTAATCAGACACACCACAACATCGCCTGCAGCGTGAGCAAGAAGTATGAAATACAAAGAATCAATAGAAGTGACAAAATAGTAATCGCAGCAGATACAGCGCCTTTCAATATATGTAATAGCTACCAAGTGAAGTGTCAATAATTGGTAGAAGATGCAGTTCTACCAACGTAATTTTATCACGATTTCATCCTACTAAGGCGAAAAGCTAATTCACTTTTGGAGAGGCGTAAGACGGAAACACGAAGGTAAGATGGGAATGTTAAAGAATGAATAATTATTGACATGGGCGCTGGGCGTGTTGGTATCCACAGCAATCAAACCAGGGTGACAATGCGCTGGCTTCATAAAGATACTGTATATTCCGAATCCCGCATGCATATGAAATATCTAACAAGGGATGTAACCCTATATCTCCTTGAAAACATAACTTTAATCATAGAAGTTGGCGCGAAAAAACAAACAATTTTGAAAATTTGACTTCATGACTGCTGGCAATTATCTGATAGGGTCTCTTAGCACAGTAAATTACGAACATCCCAAAACTTATATTGCATGGCGTTAAGTTTGGTGCAAAAATTAAATAAAGAAAGATCTAGGCAGAGAAGCAGAGTGATTGTTAGTTCTATACCAATAGGATCTATCACTCCGTAGTGAATTAGGTGATGCAAAAAACTTAAAGTTGAACAGAAGCAGTTTAAGTTTGGACAAGAGCAGTTTGAGGAATATAGCAACACAAAGAAACAGAACGTACTTTCAATGAACGAGTTACTGTATTTATTACGGGCAAACGTCCGAGCAATCAATGAGTAAAAATTTATTCAATTACAAAATGCTGGATGAGACGGAATGAGAATCTAAATATTTCAGGAAAATGATTCATTTAGGTTAAGCCAAGGAGATTTGAAAATGTCTCACCCGACATGGTATCAAGGTGTCCAAACATCGAACAAGAAATTTAAATAGAACTAATTTCAAGAATTAAAACTATTACTTCATGTTCGTCACACCCTCACATAAAAATGTTTCGAGGTGTTCGCGTGCTCGAGGCATCAAAACAATGGAGCATAGCTAGTTTTGCGAAGTCGGGAGCTGTATAGATTTGAACACTGAAAAGAGTAAAGAGTAGAGCTACAGCACCCCACACGCCTGTCCCAAAAGTCGGAGCCGGTAAAATTTGATAGGCTTATTTGTTACGTTCAAGTCGTCGAGGTTGGAGCATTACGGGTGCAAAAGTCTGAGTCGTAAACTAGCTGGTTAGAGTAGTCGGGCCATGGACCGTTTGACTCCACTATCCCGACTGTCTATTTGGTAAAATATTTCCTTTACATGCAGCAGGTAGCTATGGTATACGGTTCAACAATGCTAAAGCATCACCCCTTATTCGGGATAGTCTGGTAAATACGATGAGCAGGACAATTTCAGTACTCCGAAATCAGGAAGTAGATGCATCTGAGATTGAGGAGTGTAGAGTACCAGGTTTGCATTGAGAAATAACAAGACAATGATCAACTGAATCTCACGTTTTTGACTTTCTACCCTTAAGATACAGATTCAAATGGATGGGTAGCAGCAATATGCCAGCGCGATGCAAAACTCCATGCGGTGTCATCACCCAATAAGTATTTAGTTGTACCGCTTCTTCTTTAGCTTTACGCAGTGATCAAATCACGCTGGATAAGGCGAATGTGGCATAAAAATTAAAAGTGGCATTCATTGTTCTAGTTTTGAACTTGAAAGTCCAGCTGTTTATATGGAGAACACCAGACCCATTTGAAACCTAATGCACAGCATTAGATTCAACCACGGAGGCCTTGCTACGCACCTACCATGAACAAGGAAGCAGTTCAGTTGAAGTGCGCAAATAGTAAATTGTTCCCACATCATTCTTTTTTTAGTTTTACAAAATACGTCATACAAACCCGAAAACAGAGGTGAACAATATCCATCAAAGTACAGCTTTGCCAAAGGCATTACACATAAGCTAAAAGGATCCAACGCATAGCGCAGTCACGGGCAAGTAGTTGAATCTCGGGGTTTCAACCATTTCAAGAAGGGAACTGAGTCAGTTCCAAGGAAACAAAGGCATAGCAGTGCACTTGACTGAAAAGTTTAATGAAAATATGTTAGTCGACCTCTTCGGCGAGGAGCTCATCACTCAGTGAAAGAATAGCTGCATACTGCTTTAGAGGACCGCGTTAAACATTACTCCGTCGATTGCATTTAGGCTGGTTTGAGTTTCGCAACTGTAAAAATTTTCTATGAAACAACTATTTTCTCGTAGACTTGTAAATGAGTTTGACTTAGTATCGTCAACAGCCACCTCAACATTCTAATAAAAGTAACATAAAAAACTAAATAGATGACTAATTCCTAAATAAAGAGTGACATCACGTCTTGAAACGTAACAAACTGAGCCACAGGCAACAGTATCCTTGACGGCCTGCTCGAACCTGACATAGGTTCTATGACTGATCAATGAAACTGCAATAAAACGGCCTGCTCGAACCAGACATAGGTTCTATGACTGATCAATGAAACTTCAATAAAATGTCTGTTTTGACAATAGGACAGAATTCAAACAAGAAAATGGTTCATGGTGACGCGAAGAAAGTAATTATCAGCAAGAAATACGAAAACATCAAAATACTTCAAACGGTGCACGAGAAATCACATAATTTTAGGACCTAAATAGAACCAAAATTTATCCTATCTTAATTTACCATCAACCGCTGGAATACTGATTAATGTATTTCTCGGTAACATACACGTTCTTTGCGTCGCAATGGACATTTTTTAAGGTCACTTTGTAATTTAGATGAGACAGCACTGGTGCTGATTGAATTACCCTTAGGACTCATTGGAAAATGGTTGATTATCTAGTAAGGGTAGTCCTCGAATGAACCGTCAATAAAATGAAAGAAGAGTACCTCCGGTCAATGCTGTACCGTAATGATTTAGATGCACCTGTTCTACAACATCTTACCTAAACTAAAATCACACAGACTGCCACTCAAACCAGCCCCACAACACCAAGCTATTTACCTTGAGTGTTAGAATGCACTAAAAATCCCTAAAATATAACTTGAAATTTCGATGAATTTGTAGATGGGTGTTTCTGTCACAACAAAACTGGTGCAACTTGAAGATATTCGATATGAACTTAATTGGAGATTTGATATTCGATATGAACTTAATTGGAGATTTGATATTCGATATGAACTTAGTTGGGGATTTTCAGTGTGTGTCTCATATTTGAGAGAAAAAAAAATGTTCCGGTATGTCTACCTAAATAATGGACACGTGCCAAACTTAGGGCTGAAATTTTCAATGGGTAGCTACATTGCAGCTCACAAAATATAGGGACGGGTATTACTACTGACATTCCGAAAAGCACTTTTTCCACAGCACCAATATTTGGATATCAATATCTTTGAAATGGAATATGATTGTTCTATGAAATTCTGATATACGGTATGCTAAGTTTCTCTACACAAATTTCCAAGATGTGTCATCAAAAAATGGATATCTTCAGAGTTTCTGGCATTTATATAAGGAATCTTGATGTGCGCAAAAATGAACTATCAGTATTAGGTATTATAAGAAGATTTAAGCCTCCCTAAATAAGTACTAAGCTCTTCTAAGAGAGGAAAAGGAAGGGACATATAGTATGTCGACAGAAAAACGGGGAACCCATGCACGAA